>CAOGCB010371130.1:0-12679 GCA_948266635.1 Cnidoscolus chayamansa | reverse complement strand
AACTAAAAGTCTTGGAGCTAAACACCTAAGTTTTAAGCTAATACGTCGATACAAGCTAGCATCTCCCTTAGTATTGTTTATCCATACTTAGCTCTAATTCTAAACATGGCTATGATGAATTTACCGACCTTCTAAGATTACCAATGTGTCTAAACAGAGTGTCACAAATGGGTGAGTTTTAAATAGGTTAGAATATAAATTAAATGTTTATTATTCAATGGCAGCCTCTTGAGTAAGCAAATGACAATCACTACAATGAATACGCATAATTTGGTTTCATAATCTGATGACATGTTGAATCATGAAACAATCTTGAAATTTTCACACCAAACAATAACTAGTTCACCGAAAGTATTAGAACCAATACGTTTCCTCTAATTTCATGAAGGATTTAGGGTGAGCTTTATAGTCCTTTATTTCAATCAACAAGTCATAATAGCTAGGTAATTATTGTAAATAGTTCAACCTATTAATAACTTAAGAGATTTTGCACACGGTGTTTTCTAAATTCTTATTTATTGCAATTGCCCAAGAAAAGCTTACATTTATGCATCTTAGAGGAGAAAGATTCATATGCATAAGAAGCCCATCACTGCTTAAAAATATGCTAATAATTATGGAAGAATTCCATCTCAAATCAAATGGGAGCTTTTTTTATATCTTTCATGTTTAGCATAGAAAAATAACAATAGATGAAGATAGTCGAACACTAGTAAATTAGCATGAGTATGATGACTTTGAGGAAACATCAATGTCTATTCTGCAAAGGCTATCACTTTGTTAATATGTTACATTACTTTGGAAGGGCCATGGTGATCATTAAACCAAGTGAACCGAGGACCTTTAAAACTTAATTTCTGTTTTGGATTGTAGGAACAAATATTTCTGTTTTTTTTTTTGTATTATTTCATTATAGGAGAATATTATTTTATACACAGTGATGCTCATACTATCTAAGGTATGTATCTTAATTCAATTTAATACAATTTATTTCTTTCCTAAATTATGCTTGATTTCTGCGATTGTGATTCTTTCCAACACTCCCCCTCAAGTTGTGTAGTGGGATCGCCAATACGCAACTTACTTAGCACACTATTGAATTCTGATCTGTTTACAGCTTTCGTGAGAATATCCCCGAGTTGTTTTTCTGACCGAACAAATGGTAGTTCAATTGATCCATCTTCTAGTTTTTCTTTAATGAAGTGTCGGTCCACCTCCACGTGTTTTGTCCTATCATGCTGAACTGGATTTTCTGAAATGCTTATTGCTGCCTTGTTATCACAGTGTAATATGCAGGCCTTTTGTGGTGGGAAACCAATTTCAGTCATCAACTTTCTGATCCATAAAATTTATGTTAGCCCTCGAGCAATCCCTCTGAACTCTGCCTCTGCGCTTGACAAAGCTACCAATTTCTGTTTTTTGCTTCGCCAGGTTACTAGATTTCCTCCCACCATAGTGAAGTATCCTGCTGTCGATTTTCGATCATTTGGATTTCCTGCCCAATCAGCATCAGTGTATCCCTGAATTTCCAAGTTTCCATTTTTTCTGAAGACGATTCCCCTGCCAGGTGTTCCTTTAAGATATCTCACAATCCTAAGTGCGGCCTCCATATGTTCTGTTTGTGGATCATGCATGAATTGACTCACAATCCCAACAGAGTATGCTATATCTAGTCTCGTACGAGCGAGATAGATTAGTTTTTCGACTAGTCTCTGATACTATTCTCTGTCCGCTGATCCTCTCTTCTCCTTTATCTGCAGTCCATGATTGACCATAATAGGAGTTTCAGCTGGTTTACAGTCCATCATTCCGGTCTCTGCCAGTAAATCTAGAATATATTTCCTTTGTGATATGAAGATATCAGTTTCTGACCTCAGAACCTCAATCCCCAGGAAGCATTTCAGCCTTCCTAAATCCTTCATCTCGAATTCATTAAACAGTCTCTTTTGCAGATGTCTGATTTCCTCTGAGTCACTTCCAGTGATGATCATATCATCCACATATATTATCAAGCAGGTTATTAGATCACTTCTCTTCTTGAGAAACAGAGTGTGATCAGCATTACTCTGTGTGTACCCATACCTCCTCATGGCCATTGTAAATCTCTAAAAACCAAGCCCTAGGTGACTGTTTCAGCCCATATAGTGCTTTCTTTAACCTGCACACTCATTTTTCCTGAAATCCCTGTTCAAACCCTGGTGGTCCATTCATGTAGACTTCTTCTTTTAACTCCCCATGAAGAAAAGCATTTTTCACATCAAACTGATGAAGTGGCCATGCCTCATTAGCTGCTACTGAGAAGAGGACTCTGATGGTATCAATTTTTGCCACTGGCGAGAATGTCTCTAAGTAGTCTATCACATATGTCTGGGTGTAGCCTTTTGCTACTAGTCTTGCCTTATGTCTCTCTACTGAACCATCAGCTCTGTACTTGATGGTAAAAATCCACTTGCACCCCACTGGTTTCTTCCCTGCTGGCAAATCACATTCTTCCCATGTGCCATTTTTCCTTAATGCTGTCATTTCCACCTCCATTGCCTCTTTCCATTCCCTGCTCTGTAATGCTTCTTGTGCAGTTTTTGGAATTTTTTCAGAGTACACACTACTCATGAACGCTTGTGCTTCATCAGAAATGCTCCCCCTAACTAAGTCTCCTATCGGATACCGTGAAGAACTGGATTTGTGTTCTGGAGAATATCTCTTTGGTGGTATCCCTCTAGTGCTTCTGGGAGGTAGGACATATCTAGGTGTTTCTTCAGTCACTTCTTCAAATGTGGGAATGCTGTCATGGTTAGTCTTAGAAGTTATAACAATATCATCAATATTAGTATCCCTTACCTCGGAAGTATCCCCCACAGAAATATCATCAGGAATTTGTACCGACTCGGTGGATTGTACTATGTTTTCTGTAGTAGGCACGGTGACACCATCTTCTTGCTCTGTTGGATCAACTGTAGACAAGACTGGCTCATACAACCATCTCAATGGATTACTAATACTCTCCCCCTGATCCCTGAGAGGGGTGGAGTAATAATATTCTGTTTCAACAAAGTCACAATCCATGGTGGTATACATTCGACGTGTGGGAGGATGGTAGCATCGATAACCTTTTTGATGAAGGGCATAACCAACAAACACACATTTTAAAGCACAAGGATCAAATTTGGTGCGGTCTGTTTTAGGAACATGGACAAAAATAGAGGACCCAAATATACGAGGAGGAAGAGAATGTAGAGAGAGGGATTTAGTGTGGGTAGACAAGACTTGAAGTTGGGTTTGGAAGTGAAGAATTTTTGTGGGAAGACGATTAAGGAGATAGGTAGCAGTGGTGACAGCTTCAGGCCAGAAATAGTTGGGAACATGGGATTCAAGCATTAGTGCACGAGTGATTTCAAGAAGTATTCTATTTTTCCGTGAATAATCCCCTTTTCAGTGCAAAAGTTTAAAGGAACGAGTTGACCTATTCTCCCCCATTATCAGACGGAAGGATTTGGATTTTTTTTGGAATTGTGTTTGTATCAAATGGTAAAAAGCAAAAAAAATTTCAGGCACCTCAGATTTATTTTTTAGTAAGTAGACCCAAGTCATGCGAGTTGTATCATCAATAAATAGAACAAAATAACGAAACAGAGAATTTTGCGAGTGAGGAGCTGGGCCCCACACATCAGAATGTACTAAAGAATAATTTGTCTAAGCTCGTGTATTATTGGGTTTAAAAGTAGTCCTATGACTTTTTGCAAGAATACAAGTTTCACATAATAAATCAGTTCCACTTGAAAATAGAGAAGGAAATAACATTTTAAGGTAACCTAAGGATGGATGTCCCAAACGTCGATGCCACAGCCAAAGTTGTTTATCAGTCGTCCCGTGAGCAAGATTTGCAGTGCCTTGGTGTGCCACCTCATCAACATAGTATAAGCCACCTCGCTCAGTGCCACGCCCAATGATCTCCTGCGTAGGAATGTCCTGCAATAAACAAAAACAAGGATACATAAGTACTTTGCAGTTTAGTTCCTGGGTAATATGACTGATTGAAAATAATTTGCAAGACAATGATGGAACATATAAGCAATTTGACAGTCTAATTGCTGATGAAATTTCTATCATTCATTCCCCTTTTACTTCTGAAAAACCCCCATTTGCTGTTTGTATTCGTGTTTTTTTCGAGGGGGCAATTGTAATTAAATCTTCGGGGTCATAGGTCATTATATCTGTAGCTCTGCAGTAAAAAATCTAGCCTTTTTCTTTGTTATGGGCTTGTAAAATTTTGGAGGAGGCCCCCCTAATTTTAAAAGGAGAAACAGGGCCTGAACTTGGGCTTGAATTATAAAGCCCAAGTGCTGGGCCGAGTTTCGCCCTTAAAAAATCAAGCGCTGGGCCTAGCTCTTATGTTGGGCCCGGTCTACCTTCAAAAAAAGGGGGACTCGGGGCTGTGGACTGTAGCCGGAGTCCCATGTCTTCGGCCTCCTCTCCTATAAACTCTACCCACCCATTTCTTTTACCTTCATTGGGTTCCGATGCGTCGCGCTCTCCTCCGAGCCCCACAACCACGAACCCTTGCTTTTCTGGTTCTCGGTTGCCTCGTCCACTGATGGTGGCTTCACTGCTACCCACGGTGACAATAGCCTTGCTCCTGTTGGGCTTTCCAGACTTGTGGCCATCTTCCCACCAGTTGGGAAACCCTAAAAGCTTGAAGCACGTCTCTTTCATGTGCTTCGACATCCCATAATGCTGCAATGGAGCTTCTGCATGTCGACTCCTGTTTTTCCCATCTCTGTGTGGTGTCGTTGACTGCGATTGGGTTTCCGAGAGAGGAGCCCGGCACCTATTCCCTCTGATGATGTGGAGTCTGCATCCTCGTTGGTTGCCGATTTCAAGATCCAAAATCTAGCAGCCTCCTTGCGCACTATTGCATACGCGGACTCGACTGATGGAAGGGGCTCCCGTCGAAGGATTTCTCTCCGATATCGTCGTGCCTAGCATCTAATCCTCCCAGGAAGTTAAACAACCTGTTTTCTTGTGTGATTTTATTATATGTTGTTATATCTTCATTTGATTTCATGGGATTTGGCAGCAGTCTGTCAATTGCCATACATAAACCTTGCAGGCTGTTCCAGTATTGTTCAAGGGTTTGATGACCTTGGACCTGGCGACTCGCTTGATTGTGCAAATCATAGATCTGTAATGCATCGCCGCCACTTCCATAGGTTACTGCCAGGGCATCCCACAATGCCTTTGACGACTGATACTCTGCTATGTTATTGATCATGTCCAGCTCCACATTCTGGAGAATCCAGGAAAAAACACAGAGATCCTCCTGTTCCCAACGGAGGAAGCTGGATCGTTGGTTGACGGGGCTGGAGTTGCTCCTGTGATGAATCTAGTTCTACCTCGAACTCCAATCTCGACTCGCATAAGTCGAGCCCACAGAGGGTAATTCTCTCTGTTCAATTTTATGCTCACTGTAATTTTTTCAGGGTTGGTAGGTTAAGATGAGGTTGGGATGTTATTGATGCCATTTCTGAGTAATCTGGCAATCCGTAATGTTAACTCATCGGGGATGCCACCCTCTGAGGTTGCAGTGCTAGTGTTCAAACATTGATTCCAAGTTTGGTTGTCTGTGTTTACTGTTTGTTTTGGTAGATGATGATCATGCAAATAACGATCAGTTCTGGATCGTTAGCTGCTCTGATACCATGTTTTGGATTGTAGAAACAAATATTTCTATTTTTTCTGTATTATTTCATTACATGAGAATATTATTTTATACACAGTGATGCTCATACTATCTAAGGTATGTATCTTAATTCAATTTAATACAATTTATTTATTTCCTAAATTATGCTTGACTTCTCTGCTTAATTTTTGCAATTGTGATTCTTTCCAACAATTTCCTAAGAACATTATTAGAAAAAAAGTAATTGTAAATGGTTGCTATACCAAAAAGAATGCCCTTTTTGCTCCATTTGTCTTGAGTAGAATTGCAAATGTTAAAATTCTCGATCGAGAACCAAAGATCATTTTTTATGTTACTTTCAAATGATACAATTAATTAAGAAAATAAATGTGATTTATGATGTTTGGATCACCATAAACAAAAGTTACATGCCATATTTTCCTCGAATTAACACAAACATCTAAACATTGATCGGAAAATTGAAGGGTTTTATTAACCCTGTGAGATCAAAGAGCATTATTTGATGATTACATAATTTAAAAAATCACACTTATATTTTAACTTATATATTTGTAATTGTCTTTAAGTACTTTTATAGGTTGAAGTTTAAAGACTTAGAATTGAATGATCAAAAGGACATGCATGGTAAAGTAAGTCAAAGAACATTGAAGAAAAAGAGAGACATGGACATCAAGGTCAAGATATAACTTACTAGGTAACTTTGGGCTTTATGTAAAAAGAGTTTTGAGTTCTAAAATTGTTAAGTATGAAATCACATTTTTCTCATATATGATCACATGTCACCATGTTTGTTTGATGTTTCAAATCTTGCCTATAAAGGTTTGAAGGTTGAATCTTTTAAATTGAGGTATTATTTTGAATTTAAAATATTTCCTTTTAAATGACAATTCTAGTTTTAAAAATTAGAGCAAGATTTAATTCTAAAAACAGCGCCGTATGGACTTTCACTTCTCCAAAATAACGACTAGTACTAAACCAAACATATCCTAAACTTATCTAAAACAGTCCCAAACATCTCTTTATCTCCTCAAACACACATATATATACCTCATTTCTCTACTTTACATTAAAATGAGTGTCATTTTATTATTAAGAAAATTTATATTCCAAGAGATTTCATTCTAAGCATTCAAAGAGTATTGTGCATTACTTGGCAAATCTATTCTCTCTCTCTTTTTATAGCTTTGTTGTCATTAAGAGTGCGAGAGTTCTTAATTTCTCATCTACCATAACTAATTTAAGGTGGTTTTCAAGCTATGATTTAACTTGGGTTTGTAAGTATGAGCGATAACACTTGTAGAATGTTATAAGAGCTTTAGAAAACTTGTGTAAATGTACATGTTTGTCTCTTACTTGTTGAAAAAGATTCAATAGTGGAAAGAAGAGTCAAAATGGAGTTTTGAGAGACTGGATGTAGGTTAAATAGGTCGAACCACTATAAAAATAAGTTTTATTTTCTCTAAATCTTATACTCTTGAAGCATATAAAAGTTGATTGTAATATGTTTCAATTGTTGGTATGATTGTCTTGAATTGATTTGAGTTATACATGTGTTTTTATAACATGGGATTTATGGTATTTGGGTTCTAAGGCTTGTGGGTAGTCTTGGCCTTGGTTGGACATGGTTATTAGATGATACAAATTTGAAGACCTATTTGGACTTGGCTCACAAGCTGGGACATTTTCAAGAGAGAAGACAAGACTACTTAAGGGGATTTGGAAGGGCTTGCCAATGATTTCAACCCAAGACAACCCATAAGAATGTAAGGAGTTATGATAAAGGTCTCAAAGCAAAACAACTCATATTGATCAAATTTTATTTCTTACAAGATTTAATTTGTATAGGATAAACTTTTCTTTTCATCTACTGTGTCGTTGATGTAATATGTGAAATAAATTTTCAATAGTTAGTATGGTATGATATGTATTTTTACAATCAATTTCTTAATGTTTTTAATATGTATTGATGTATGTGTATTTATTTAAAATTAAAAAATCAAATTTGATATAAATGTATTAATTTTTAATATAACTAGTGATGTTCGGTTAAAAATATAGATAATTTCAATTTTTTAATTAATTCAATTCAATTTTTAATAAAAAAAATTAAAATAAAATCAAACAATGATTAATTTCAACCATTTAATTTTAAAATTTTTGAAGTCCAACTCATATATTTTCATCTAACTCTTCTACTCCGATGAGTTATTAGGAGTATGTGTTCTTCGATTATAATTAAAGAACCGAACCGAACCGAACTAAACCATTTCGATTCAATTGGTTCAGTTTTCTAGTTAAATCGGTTTGGTTCAGTTATATTTTTTTGATACTTTTGGATTTCGGTTTGGTTTGGTCTATTTGTGTTATTTAATTAAAAAACCAAACTAACCTAACTATATACTCAGTCTATCTAAATCCCTAAACCCAACTCATGTATAAATCAGATTCAAATCTAAACCTTAAGCAAAAATCAAACTTAAAATCAAATATATTCTTCTCTCTCCTACCTCCTGTCTCGCCGCTCCTGCCTCACCGCTCTTGCTCGCCGCTAGTTGCTCCTGCTCATCGCTCCCCCATCGCCCCTCGGTCTCTCAACAACAGAGAATCTGGTCCCTCACGATGACTACTTCCAACATCGATAAGTTTGAGATTGTCAACCACCACAGTCCCACCTCAGTCCCTCACCCTCAAACCCAAAAAGATTTTGATTTCACAGAAACTGAACCATAAAAGTTTCCATTTGGTTATGTTTGATTTACATGAAAACTTCAATTTAGTTTAGTTGAAAAAAAAAGTGTGGTTCGATTCTTTGATTAGTTAAGTTCACTTCGGTTTGAAACCGAACCAATCAAATGCACACCCTGAGTTATAGCTTATTTTTTTCTTTCAATTAATCCAACACATAAACCTATGAACTGAAACACATAGAGCTAATTTTTTTCAATTTAATTTGATTTTTTTTATAAATACCTCAATTTGATTCAATTTTAAAATTTTACAAATTCAATTTTCATTTATTTTAATTTAAAGTCAAATTAAACCAATTGATTGTACACTCTTATTTATAACTCATAATTTATATATAAAATTACTTTTCTAATCTAATTTGATTAATTGGTTAAATACATTAATTATAGAAAAACGAGATTAATTCTTCAATATCTAAACTCTCCACTAAAAACGAAAATTTCATACTGCTTCGAATCATTCACTCTCACCCTTTAAATTCACATAAATAATATTTTAAAAAATTGCTCATATCTAATCTAAGATATTGCAATAAATAAATAAATATGTAAGTTTTATGTCTCACATATGTTACACATGACAGAATCCTGAATATAATTGGATTTGTCATGTGACAGAATCCTAAATAGAATTGGATTTGTCATGTAATATAATCCTAAATAGACTTGGATTTGTCATGTAATACATATCTTTTGTAAGTTAGACACGTTACCCTATCTTTAATTAGCCACTTTGATGGAAAGGGCAAAAAGATCATTTTTCACAATTAGGGTTTGTCCTCTCTCTGCGTATAAATAAAGTGGTGATCCCATTAAATCTTACACATATAGAAAAACACATAAACGAGGGAAATAGAGAGAAACAAATCCTTGAAGTTGCAACCGCTCAATCCAAGAGAATTCAAGAAGGTTTTTTTCTTTCCTAATCGCTTCCGCTATGGATCGTCAAGGTAAGTCTTCGATCCAATTATGATTATGGTTAATTACGTGAAATACATGTTGTTCAAGATCTTTGTTGTTCACATTCCATTATGTTCTTGAATATATGAATCACAAATAATCTAACAACTAGACTGCATTCAGAAGTAACTGTTTCAGTGTTCGATAAGGCATTGAAATTTACCATACATGGAAGAAACTAAAGAAATTGATTTAAATTAGTGAAAAATAGAAAATAGAAGAAAAGAAAAAGGATGGAAAATGCAAGAAATCATCAAAGATAGAGAAAAGATTTATAATACTATGCAACTACGTGACAATCATTTAGTGTAGAGCCCACACCTCTCCCTTTGGGGCCAAACAATAAAACAAAACTTTCACCTGTTTCCCTCGTTTTCTCTAATCTTTTCGGTATATGTCTTTGACTTAGACCTCTCCTCCCACACGCTCACACGCAAACACTTGCGCTCTCTCTCTCTAAATCTATGCTTCCGTCTTAGACCCTTTTTCTTTCTTTCTTTCTTCTTCAATACACAGCACCTGTTGCTAACTCAACTCCACCTCGGCGATGGCCCTCGTCCGCCACCGCCACCTATCAACACTGCTCACTGCCTTCACTTTTCTCCTTTTCTTCTCTTCCTCAGTTACTACTCTCTTCCTACTCGGTATGAGTCTGAATCTATCTCATAACCTCGCTAACTCACTAACTAAGCTAAACCCTCTTCTTTAATTGTTAATTCAACTCCTAATTGGCTTCTTTCTTGTTGCAGGTAATGGGTTTTCAGAGAGGGAGGACGGGGAAAGAGGAAAAGCGTTAAAGGCATTTGACAGACTTCTCAGTCAGAAACGACTCAGTGGACCAGGTTCTTCACCACCCACGTGTAGATCCAAGTGCGGAAAGTGTTCACCTTGTAAACCGGTTCATGTTCCGATTCAACCTGGTTTCAGTATTCCATTAGAGTATTACCCAGAGGCTTGGAGATGCAAGTGTGGAAACAAGCTGTTCATGCCTTAATAAAAAAGGAAAAAAGGAGTTGTTTTTTTTTTGTTATGTTACTATTTGGGTAACTATTGGTGCTCGAAGGAGGTGGTCTGCTGGTGCCTTTCCATGCTTGCATTATGATGATTTTGCCACTGGACAATGAACTTTGGGAATGTAAGTCGTAGAGGTGAGATTACCAAGAGAGATCTCTTCTTCTCTTTCGCTCGCTCTCTCTCTCTCTCTCTCCTGTTAATGATCTCTATTATTTTTTCTTTTTCTTTATCTCACTTCTATTGATGCAAAGCTTATTATGAGAGAGATGGAATTATGTAAAAGCTGTAATTAAGATGAGTTTCTTTACATAAGAACAGAAGCTGCGATGCTTTAAACCCTTCTCTCTCTCTCTCTCTTTCGACCGTTTATGCTGACACAGAAAATAGGATGTTTTACTTCCAAGCAAACAACACAAGCAGCTGAGTGAAGAGTGACCTAAACAATAGATTACGAGCTATGATATTTCTGTTATTAGAAGGGTATGTGGAGGGTCGGCTCTTTCTCTCTCTTTATGTAATGCCACTAGTGAACAAATGCATATTGAAAGTAGCAGGCTATATAGCAATAGCAAGAAATGGGACAGTGTAGCAGAAAAGGAAAAACAGAGAGATGTTTTAATGAAAACTTAGCCCCAGAAACCTTTGGCATGTGAACCAAAACATGGGTTTCCATTTTGAACTTGAAGGAAAATTTGGGAGAGTGAGGCATCAAAGAAGAAACGATGGGGACACTCCTGTTTGTTCGTTTCTTCCTTGCAGTCTGAAATTATTTATTATCATTATCTTTTTATTATCCTTTTTCTTTCTTAAGTAATTATTTATTTTCTTGGAATTAATTTCAAAATATCACTTTCACTTACAAATATATTGCTACTCTTGGATGTATTTGTTCATTTTCGAATCTCGAAATTACCCCTGCTAAAATCAATTAATTTCTTCCACCTTGCAATATTTTGGATTAAAGCAATTGAAGAGTGCATATCATCCATGTGGGTTACAATCTAATTAATAATAATAAAAAAACATATATTGTTGTCACATTTATTTGGGATGATTGATTATTATAACAACTAAAAATATATATAATAAATGCAGAAAATAAATAGTAATACTAATAAAATTAGTATGTGGGTGAATTTTAAAAGACTACATTTGATTTCTGGATTTAATGGTAATGGTGATGGTAACAGGCAATATTTTTGACGAGGCATGGATAGTCGATGATCGGTTGGTATATGGAATGTTCATTGACTGGGAGACAGATTACAATCCTATCAAATATCAACCTGGTTTTTCTTCAGGTTTAACCATGTCCAACTTCCAAAGGGTAATAGGTAATTTCCGATTCATAACAATTAAAATCGAACTAGTACGAAAAGATTTGTATCATGATTAATCAAGTAAAACCATTTGAAGACAAGACACACGAGGGGGCCTGATGAGTTTTTCCTGTGCACATACAATTTGAAGCTGAAACACATTTTCATGTGTGTTTGTACAGCGAAGTGTTTTTTATATTGAATAAGGTAAATAAATAAATAAAAGAAAAGCCCTCACATACTCTATCTTCATACGACCCCACCTAACTTTAAATCAATCAATCAATCAATCAACAGTGTATGATATTTATGGAAGTGCTCATGAAATTCCACCCCATATTTCCTCGCCATGTCTGTCCACTTGCATACAAATGTTTAGTATTATAAAAAGGTAAAAAATAAAGCATAATTAATTTTATATAAGAGGTACAATACAATTATTTGGTGCATTGGGTTAGAGGGTATGGCAAGAGAGGGTCTGATGTCTGAGTCAGTTTGCCCATTTCTTCGGCACTTGCCCTTGGGGTTCTCCGAGATCAATATATATATATATATATAAAAAAGGGAAATGATTTGAAGTGATATATGATTTGACAGTGTTGTTGGGGTTGCCGGTGGACTAGGTGGTATAGGACCATAGAATTCTTCTACCTTTGGTATGTATACCCAGGACATTCATCTTCAACTTCCTACTCCCAATAATTCACTTCTTAAATCAACACCTCCTTACAAATTTCATTAATTTTTATTCTGTACTAGTTGTAAAAATAATTACTCTTTCAATAATTCATTTTGAATTATATTCCCCCTGAAATCACTAGCTAACTCCCAACGATATGGGTCCAAAACTAAGGGGAAAAATCTAAAGAGACATTGTTGTTTTCAGTTCTTTGTTCTTGGCCATGTCAAGAAATGAAAATTCCCTCCCATTATTATTACTT
>CAOGCB010371111.1:0-12560 GCA_948266635.1 Cnidoscolus chayamansa | reverse complement strand
TTTTTTTATATATAATTTCTCAATTTTAACATATTTAAAGAGAAAAAAGAAATTTGTCAGTGTTAGAGTAGCCTTGAAAACACGGGCTTATCTAGAGACATAAGGATTGCCTTCTCTCTTCAGAAATGCTCGCCACTTGTCTTCTTCTTCCTCTTTTTAATGCATTAGCTATGCTAATTCTTTCACCCCCAAACCTAACCTTTTTCACATTCAAACTCCAAAACCCAACTCTTAATCAAACCCCGCTCACCCTACCAAATAAATAAATAAATAAATAAAATTGGCAGTTTTATATGAATTGAGAAAGTTTATTTTTTATTTTATGATAGATCGAATATAGTTATGCTTTGAAATTAGAACAAAAGGATAGCTTAGCAACAGCAAAAAGCCAATTTGAATTTGATGTAGTGATATACATACAACTCCAAGGCATATGCCTTCTTCTATGTCAAGTTGCTTCTTATTCCTTTCTTTCTTTTAAACCCGTAATTATATATATATATATATATATCATACATGGAAACCCATTAATCACATACAACTGAAGCTTATTTTTAATTTTAAAAATACGATTTTAGTTTATCACAAAGAGTGATGCCATTGTCTGGTGAATGATAGTGACACTTGTTTCTCTAAACATTCTCCACGTATACATTGCAAAGTAGTATAAAGGATAGGCAATTGGGCATATATCCCAAGCATATGCAAACCTCAACTTGTTAATCATCTCTCATGAATGAAAACCCTTTTACAACTGTTGCCACTTAGCATTTATGATCCAAAAAGAAATGGATACAGGATCTCAGAAGAGAAAAAAAAAAAGATTAAATTTAAAAAAAAAACAGTAATTATAATAAAGGGAAAAAAGATCCCAACTTTTGAATGGGGCGTTCACGAGACGTCCCTGAATTCTCTGCTTTGAATTCATCTAACTGCCTCATCTCTTGGAAATGACCTGTGAAAATCTCTTCCCCCTCTGCATATTCATGAATTTCATTTCCATGCTTCAATCCTCATATCATTGACCTTTTCTTTTTCCATCTCTAAGTCGATTTTTCTATTACATGTCTCTATGAACTATGATGGTATCTCCTTTTCTTTGCTCCAAGTAAGTATCTTTTCCGATGGAAATTATTAACTCGACAACTCGGTGTGTTTTCGTTTGGTCCTTGTTTTGATCGTCTCATGAAAACCCATATGTCCTTTCAATTTTTCTACGGAATCCATGTTTTTGAATCAGTTCATGCACTTTCTAAAATCAATTCACACATTCAGAAGGAGAACTCCTTTTGATTGTTTGTTTTGACACCCCCGATATCCTCCATAACAACAAACACCCCACATACCTCAGCAAGTGCTAGAGTAAGAAAAGCTGCTTCTAATGGCTGGCTCATGTTTCCATGCGTTTCGCCTTCGAAGATCGAAGAGCAAACCGTTAACAATTCCTTCCTCATCGAAAACTCACTTGAACTCTGATATGGAGAACATGGAGAAGAGGAGATTTGACAGCTTGGAATCATGGTCAATGATATTGGATTCTGAGAATGTGGAGGCCTGGGAGGCATCGAAGGAGGACAAAGAGGATTGGACTGCTGATCTTTCGCAGCTTTTTATAGGTAACAAATTTGCCTCTGGCGCTCACAGTAGGATTTATCGAGGAATATATAAGCAGAGAGCTGTTGCTGTTAAAATGGTGAGAATTCCAAACCAAAACGAGGAGACTAGAGCTTTGCTCGAGCAGCAATTTAAATCTGAAGTTGCTTTGCTTTCTCGTCTCTTTCATCCCAACATAGTGCAGGTAACATTGTTATTCCCGGTCTGGTTAAAAACAGTGAGTATCGTTATATTTATAGATATATATTTGCTTCCTTCTGCAAATTTATTCAATGGAAAGAGTACTCAACTAATAAATGAACGTAGTCAATGGTTACTGGGATGTCTGTATCCTCTAAAAACACTACTTCTTGATATTTAGTGGTGCTTACGATCAAGAAATGGCCTCCACTGTGAAAATTTATTGAATTCTTTACATTCTGTGCAAACCCATTTGAGCTTTTGCGGCTGCAATGTTAAAATGGTTGGACCACGAAACTGAGATTACCTCAAATAGTCCAAAGGCTTTTGGCCCAACTGTGGGCCTCCATTGACACTTCCAATTTTTTTCACCTTAAACTGAAACTTGCCGACTTTTAGCAAGCATTCTTTTAAAATTTAGGCGTTGGCCTTGGCTTTTGCATGATTGCATGTTAATAATAATTTAGATAGCACCATCCATAAATTATTCTATATCCGTCTCTCTTTTTTAAGAAAAAAAAAAACACTTTAATTTCACTTTAACGGGTGGCTTATCAGAATTCAGAACTGCAACTTTTACTGCTAGATGGTAATCCAACTTCCTTACAGTTCATTGCAGCTTGCAAAAGGCCACCGGTGTATTGTATCATCACAGAGTACATGTCACAAGGAAATCTAAGGATGTATCTCAACAAGAAAGAGCCCTACTCTCTTTCAACAGAAACAATACTGAGGTTAGCGCTCGACATATCACGAGGAATGGAATATCTTCATTCACAAGGAGTGATCCACAGAGATCTCAAATCAAATAATTTGCTTTTAAATGATGAAATGCGGGTTAAGGTAGCAGATTTTGGTACATCATGCCTAGAAACACAATGCCGAGAAACCAAAGGAAACAAGGGAACTTACCGGTGGATGGCGCCTGAGATGATCAAGGAAAAACCATATACTCGAAAAGTTGATGTTTATAGCTTTGGCATTGTCTTATGGGAGCTCACTACAGCTTTGCTTCCCTTCCAAGGAATGACCCCTGTACAGGCTGCATTTGCTGTGGCTGAAAAGGTCAGATAGCTATATTTTGATGCAAATTTCATCATATGAGGGTTAAAATATAATATACTCATTACTAGATTTCTTAAAATATAGCCTTTCTTGTTTTTGAATGTTTGATGATCTTATCTACTAGCAGTATTAGATTGAATTCTTATCTTTCTCTTCAGTGACTAAATTATTTTTCTACTACATCAGATTTTTTATGCTACTGTATGAAATCTAGTTGAAAAGCCTCAGATATCTATTTCATAACATTTTTGGTGCCTGTAGAATATGGAAGAACATTATTCATTTTGGTGTGTTTTTGTAGAAAGCAATCTTTGAAAGTTTCTTCTTCTAGTATACAGAGGAAAACATCATTTTTTTTTTCCACAATGAAATAGTTTGAAAATCTAGCTGTTATTTTTTGGAAGTTTGTTGTAGCTGACATTTAAAGGTAAGGAGCATAATTGCTTTGATAATTTTGGCCGCACAAGTAGCTGCGAAAATACTGGTCTTGAAATGCTTGTCTTTGATTGTGATTGCTGTGTAGCTTGCTTGGCTTTGAACACCAAAGCAAGGGATACCATTACTTGAGAGGTATATGCCCCCTTAATAAAAAAAAGGAATTTATTATCTTTTTGAAAAAAGTTTCGTTGTGATTTCCATGTGTTTATTGCTGCATATATAGTTTGCTATCCACAGGCCAAAGCTTCAATGCTCATGAAGAGTTTTGCACTCTTTCTCTACAATGTTTTTCCTAGTACATAAGAGTAGATTGATTCTTTTCTTATCTAGTACCGTCATTTCTGCATTGCTTTGCAACCATTTAACATTACAAGAAAAAGTTTGTTGGTGTTCTCACCGGTTCCAACTTCCTTTGCAATTTGGCTACTGGCCTGCTGCTGTCAATACTGTTCTCAATACTTCTAGGACCCTTTATGCTGTTCCACCTATTCTATTTTATTGACAACTAAGTAATGGCTAACTGTTTATTGTTTAGAAAATAAAACTCAAAAGTTCTTCTCGATGCTACATGCAAAACTAAATTTAAGTCACCAACACAAATGCAAGCTCAAGTTTAGTCATGTTAGAAACTGTATAGAAGGGAGCAGAGGCCTTCCAGTTTCGCTGTCACATGTAGAAAGGATGCTTTGCTTCAAATGCGAGCCATAATTTATTTGAACTCTAAATATCTTGAAACAAATAGGAAACTGAGCAATATAGAAGTTCAGCTGGAAACTGAATATCTGTGAGGTCCCTATCCTTCAATCTGCAGTTGAAGATAAGGGATAAAGATACTGAGATGCATAAACATGCAGAGATTATGAAAATGGAAATTATAGGCAGGGTACTTAAATTTGATAAAATTGAGAAGTTTCCATTTTGCATTGGCCTTCATTTTTGTGGGTAAATATTCGCTGATATTTTGAACTCTGAACTGCAACTTCTACCCCGAAGTTAGGTGAAATTGGAAAAAGCTTGATGGTAGATTTAAATTGTATGAATTTTTTTGTTGTGGTGGCAGAATGAGCGTCCTCCTTTGCCAGCAAGTTGTCAGCCTGCACTCGCACACTTGATAAAGCGTTGCTGGGCAGCAAACCCATCTAAGCGACCAGATTTCAGTTACATAGTTTCTGCTTTGGAGAAGTATGATGAATGTGTCAAAGAGGGCCTTCCTCTTACTTCACACCCAGGGCTTGTCAGCAGCAATGCCATCATTGAACGGTTGAAAGGTTGTGTATCCATGAGCTCATCTATACCTGTACATGCGTAGTTTCACTGGAGGTATTGACATCTCTTTCAAGTCCATAAGGTGATTAACTTGCAGATGATGTTTTTTCAATTTGTTAAGGTCATGGTCTGCAATTGTCAAATCAGTATGGTCAAGAGGGTGCCAATGGGTAGAACCCGCAAATACAACGATTGTTAAGTTTGATTGTTAGCAAGAAATAGAAAGAATGTGAAAATCACAGGTAAAAGAAGGATGATAGGATGCTGCAGTGATATTGATATTAAATATGTTGTGTCATAGAACTCCAAAGTCCTAACTAGGAACTGTCTCAGTGTTTTATCCAACTTGTGCTGGTATGCTGTAGGCCATTCTCCTTGCGATAGCCAGAAAGACACTAGGTTAGATTCTTCAAACCGAACCAGCTATGGCGATGTATAAAATGAAGGATGCTGTTCCTAATATTTTACTAATTAAGTTGATACATAATTGTTCCTTTTCTAAACAGGTGGATTGATTGCTATGTCCAAAAGCCATATGACGCAAGTCATCAGATGATTTTATTTTTTCTATTGTACGTTCTAGCTTTCTAGGTAGTAGTAATGTATACTGCTATGCGTAGTAGTTGCTCATACCACCTGAGGAGGGAGATCATGTAATAGCCAATGCAATACAAGCACGTACAAGTCCCAGCCAAGCAGGGGAGCTCCAAAACTCCATGATTTGGAGACTAAAGAAAACTAAAGCATAAAAATTAACGCAGGAACTGAAAAACTAAAAAGGTGTGTGAGGGAGGGTCGATGGCTCTCCTTGAATCTAACAAGGTAGGCTTTCTTTTAAAGGGTGGCGGTGGGTTTTTTAGAGACAGAAAATGGCTATTTTTAAAACGGGATTTCATACATTTGCATGAAAGAAACCACCATACCTCATACATTTTTTCTTTTTCTTTCTTTTTTTTTTTTAATTTAATTTTTTATTTAATAAAAGTAATTATTTAATTCTTTTATTTTAAAAAATAGGACTGACTATTTAATAAAAATATCTGGTTTTTTTAATTATACACATAGACAGTAAAAGATCCTAACTAGACACCTAAATCCAGCTCTTTTCTTTTTCCTCCCCAATATTTATTACGCTAATACACCCAAATCCCTCTCTCCTATAAAGCTCACAAACCTCCTCCATGATCCTTCCCTTTTGCCGCCACCAACATCGTCTCCAACACCACAACCACTGCCACTGCTACTTTCCCTCAGGCTCTCCCAACTTCTTCAAATTCAATTCGGACATCTTCTGCTCAATAGACCCGTTATTCCCCTTCCTATTCTTGATCTTCATGTTCTTGGTATTGCTCTTTCCCTTTACCAACAAGCAGTCTTCAAAATAATCATGAATCTCGTGTATAAGTTGGCGATTAGGCGATGATGCCCATCTAATGCAGTAACTCATGTAGCACCTAAAGCAGTTGCAGTTGAAGGAAATAGGATGGTCATTGTCACTGTTGTTGTAGGAAGTGCTATTTTGAGTGATCCTGCGGTGCTTGGAGAAGTTGCTAGCGGTACTGGAACAGGATAAACTTCCCTGTCTTCATGGGAGAGAGCGGCTGTGATGGTGAGGATGGATGGTTGCCGGAAGGGATGACAAGTGATCTAATATGATAGGCGGCGGCGACGGGTGCACCATGCGTTTACGGTGAAACTTCTTCATATATAGTTGATGAGGAGGAGGATGTATGAGATTATAAACTGAGAGAGTTTGACGGTTGAAATGTAAGGCTTTGTTAGAGAGAGAATAGCATTGTGGGTAACAGGCTAACACTTCCCATTGTGTTGGTAACGTAGTTTGGGAGATGCATGGCATGGGGCGGTGCTACTGCTTAGAGCTCAGACACTTTCAACTGTCAACTCTCAATTAAGGCACCAGCGATTGAAGTCGTATTTTATTTTTATCTTTCCATTTTAAAAAAAGAAACTATAAAATGTGGAGGTATATTAATCATTTTAATTGTTATTTTCCTACTTTTCTCTCAGCTTCTATTCACTTTTATCTAAAAATAAATAAATTGTATTGCACATTTGTTATTTTTCTCCCCATTCTTCTTTCCTCTTTAATTTTCCTTCAATCCAAATTTCTCTCGATTTTCCTTTTCCCACCACTGCACACAAGGTCTAAAAGTAATAACTTGACCTAACTAATCAAGAAACTTATTAACTGAGGTTTAAACATCCCATTTCCATTTTTGTTTGTTTTAAACATTGGTTCTGGCCTTGATCAGAAATCAGCATCAGTTGCTACACTTACCTACTCGTTAGTTAAAAAAAAAAGGTGGGGGGGGGGTAAAAACTGCATATGGTGATATCATTGCAATGACCCAAAGCAACTGTTTTTAACCTCCCGAAAGGATGTACCACCTCATCCTACCGATGCAGCTTCTTCCTCTTGTCACCTCACGAGTCTTTCAGCAGTGACGTGCAATTACTGATGAAATTGTCAGTCAAGTGAAGATGAAGATCATATACTTGATTAGAGAGTCACAAACGCCTACCATCATGGTCAGAAACTTCCCTTCCCTACAAACATGAAGTATATCAACGATTGTCTACGGATGTGTAAGAACTTCCAAGCATATGATCACGATATTCTATACAGCAAGGCAGGATCATGTAAGCCATAACGGGCAAGTTATTGTTTTCCTCTAAATTAATTCAAGCACAACTTTGCAAAATCAATGCTTACAACATTTTCTTTTAATTGCTTGGAATATTCTCAAAGTTATTTTATTGCCAATATGCATAACTGGAACTCGATTCAGCATATGTAGTGAAAAACCTTGACAAATAATAACCTTTGGCAATGATCATTTGTATGCCCAGTCACTCGGACCTCAGGAAGAAGTTCGCAGTCGCGTCTTAATCCATGATTCCAGATATTGCAACTCCTCATTGCTTATTGAATGGCCAAGTCCAGGATATGCCTGTCAAATTTAGATGGTGATTTTCTTAGAAGTTGAACAACAACTAACATAAAATTTGGGGAAAGTTATTACCTTAAACTCACAGCTTATGCCAGCTTTTTCAAGGAAAGGGGGCCCTGCTTGTCCAGCTTCAAATAGTACTGTTCTGTCAGCAATTCCATGTGACCACAAAATAGGTGTCTGCTTGAAATTTAAGACATTTAACCCATTAACGGTGCACTTAAAATATTCTACCCCTATTATAAGTAAAAGGCTTGCAGAATAGTTTGTCTTTTACTTTGAACAAAATCAAGGTACTCGACAATAACATATATGAAGACAACAGGAAAAAAGCAATTAAGTTAAAAATACAAGTCCCGATAGGAGCTAGCACCAAGATGGATTTATGAGTACCCTTTTTGCATCTGATGGGATCTGTTCTATGGTAGAAGAATTGAAAGGAACCCATCCACTGAAGACTGCACCCCCTCCTATAGTTTTTGGGTACAGCAAAACACTAGCCAAAGTCAAGGCACCTGCAAAAGAATTGATAGATTTTCCAAGATCCCAAATGAAAAAAACGATCATTTTTTATGTAGAAAGAGAAAGAGAGACCCCTACCTCCTTGACTAAATCCACAAACAAATACATTATCGGGATTTGTCCCTGCAGCTATTTCCTGGTCTATCATTGCATGCACATTTCGAACTGCTTTCAGCAAACCACTTTCATCTTTAGGAGACTCCTAATGTTCATTTGCACAACAAAAATCATATAGGGATAGACAGATTAGTAAAAATTAGCTGGCTAATTAGATCATCTCAAATTTGAACCATTATATTTGTTGAATCCCACATTGGTTTGGAATAGAGATTATGCGCCCTTATAAGGCCTTGAACACTCCTCTCCTTTTGTGCTTGCTTTCATGGTGGAGTTAAGCCCGCACTATTTTCTTAACACGTTATCAAAACCTCCCATCTAATTTTGTGCCTCATTTGTATTTCACGCTCTAGTTAATCCGACTGTATTGGACCTCCTATTTGTGTTTCACATTCCAATTAGTCTACACATGAGACAGGTGTGTTGAATCCGACATTAGTTTGGAATAAGGGTTATGTATAAAGCCTTGAGTGCTCCTCCCCTCTTGAGCTAACTTTTGGAATGGAGTTAGATCCGATCTATTTTCTTAACAATATTTATCATGCTTGCCCCCACAGTCCACCAACTCTTTTTGCTGCTTCACTTGTTAGCCCCAAAGCTAAAAGGAGCATGTTTTTTATGATTACAAAACTTAAGGTAATCTTTTTAACAAATGTATTATAAGTATTTCAGGTTTGAAAATGATGAAAATTAGCCATGGAAGATTGGCAATCAATAAGGGATTTCAAGAATCATTCCAAGGATTGAAGGAATGTTCAAGAATAATCATTTAATGGCATGAGAGCACCAAAAGTTGGGTAAAATTCTTTAATTCCTTAGGCGATGCTTGTGAAAAGGAAAGAGGGAAATTGCCAATTTTGACTAAACTTTCCAAATGTCAATTAGTTATAAATGTTTAACATCCTTAGACACATGAAATATGATGCCCCAAAGTATCAAAATATTTTTTAAAGCAATATTTTTAGAAGTGTAAACTTAGTAAGTATCATGTTGCTTTTGACTCTAACAGCAAAATTTCTAGGCGTGCTAAAAGATAAAGTAACAGCTAGTTTTCACTTTTTAAGGGTTCGTTGCTCTATTTTTTTGTGCCTGACAGCTAGTTTTAAAACCCTACAGAAAGATTAACTTGAGGAAAGCAAATGTTTTAGAGAAAATGTTGAGTTTATTTTGTAGAAGCTTTTATTCTTGAAGAGCAAAGTTATTGATCTCAATTGACAGATCATCTCTCTATTCTTTCTAGATTGGTCTCCTGTACCAATTGAGTTCAGAGTAATCTAAATCATCAGAGAAATATATTATTCGTTATGGGAAAGATTGTCAAGGAGTGATGCTTGAGTAAGAAATGAGAGTTGCAACTCCTGTAGTTGGTTATCAAGCTGCAAGAAAAAGCTTGTCTTTGTATGTCACTTGGTTCTTGCCAGTGTAAAGAGTTCAATAGTAGAGAACTTCCAAAGTATGATCTTTGATAAGGGAGCATAGGCTAGCTGTGTGCAAACCGCTATAAATTGAACTGTTGCAATCTCTCTTCCGCTACTCTTGTAATTTCAGTATTGATTGCTTGAGAGTTTTCTGGTTCATTCACTTTATACTTGAAATAGCTTGAATATTTATCTTTTGAGTTAAATGGTTAAAAACTTCATGTTATCTTGTGTTTACATGAATTACATTTTCACTTACTGGTTGCGACACTTGTTTGAGACATCTATTTAATTTCCATACTCGTTCAATTGTTTGAGAACTGGTTGGTTGCTTAGACCTAGTTTTATAGAGTTGCCTTATCCTTGACAATGTGCTCGTCTACCTTTTTTCCAAAGGCTTTAAGCAAGGCTTGAAAAATCGAATATAGTTAATTCACCCTGCCCCTCTTGGACTTTTTAGTTGGAACATCACTTGTATCTAACTTGGGCTAGGTAATTATTTTTGCTCGTCCTTCATTGCTTATTAAGCCCTAATTAGTTCATCATGCTGTTGTAACAAGAGCACATGAATAAAAGGGTTGCAACAGAAGAAAACGAAGCTGAACAGAGGATGGCTAATTTGCATCCGCAATCCCTGAACTTTGGGGTTATTTCATTTTCATCCTTAAAAATTAATTTGTTACAATAAAATCCCTTTACTTTAATTTCATTTTAAGAAAAATCATTTTTTACCTGCAATTGCAGGTTACAAAACCATGAAATTACTATTTTCTACTCTCTCAACAAGAACATGATTATTTAATAATATTTGTAATTTGTCTTATTTAAATTATTTTTTAACAAATAGATAATTATATCTAGACTCACTGGGTTTTAAGTGGGACCATTGTGACCCCTAGAAGCCGTCAACATCAGCACAAGACACGGAAGAACAAAGTCAAGGAGTAGCTCACCCACTTTCATAAAGTCTTGTATTTACAAAGTCTTAGAGTAGTTAAACATCTTAGTCCTTTGTAATAATTATGTAAGCAAAGTCTTCAAAGTTGTTAAGAGTCTTAGTCGATATAATAATTTAAGGAGTGATGTAAGCAGTGGTGTCATCAAGATAAGGCTTATCCTTATCTCTTATGTATCACTTAGGAATTGGTCTTGAGATTGTAAGGTTTCCCCTTCCCTATATAAGTTGTAACTCCTTCCTTGAGAAGGCAGATTTAGCTTAAGCAATAAACTTTTCCTTTTTTCAAACTCTCTCTTCCATGGTTTTTAAACTCTTCTCTCTTCTCCTTTTTGAAATAGCATTGCTCTAGCATCAATGTGCAGGAACTCAGATCGATCCTTCTGATCTGTTCCGGGTGGTCATTGGATCAGGCCCTGAGGAGCGAGAGGCCTAAAGGTCCGTTGAAGCAGAGGAAGGCGTGTTGTGACCATAAGGATGAGCTCTGACCAGCGGTCACCGGGAGCAGCCCTCAGCGCGTGGTATGAGAGCCTTGTTCACTGTTGCTACAGTAATACTATGAGGAAAGGAGAGAGAAACCATTTACCATGGAAACGGTAACAAACAATCCAACCATCCACACTTCTACATTAGAACTTCCAGCATCTTGTAAAAAATATATTACAGACAAAATAGACAACTTAGTAGAAATCACTCATATTCCAGAAGACGCTCAGGTACATAAATCTCTTGTTCCAATTCTCAACCCATACGCAGTATTCAAAAGATCTTCTTCTCTAAATCAATTCAGACAAATCATCTCTCGCCCATCTACACACATCAAAGAATATGTGTAATCCTCTTCATTATCTCAATGTACTCTCTCATCAGTGACAACTGAACAGTACGCCACCATTGAGATTCCAGAAACCTTTATTTCCTAATGGAAAAAAAAAAATATACCCATCTTCACTTTGGTGCTATCAGACTTGTTCTATCCTACCATGGAAGAAAAGGTCTACTAGTTGTTGCCAGACTCTCATTACTGGACACCAGATACTTACAGTATGAACATGCTGTAATTAGAACTATTGCCACCACTCTCACTGCAGGGAGCGTAGTTCTCACTTTCTTCCCCAATTTCAACATGTCCTTAAACGATCCACACCTAAGTTCTGCCCTGAAAGTACAGGTCCAGATCACTGAAGTAGAACAGATAGCTGACTCCATATCAGCTACTCTCCACCATCAGATCGTTTATAGATTACAAGATCACGCCATCAACTTGCAGACACCTGGCATCTCTCATGGAGATGCATTCTTTATATTTGCAGATGGCAATGAGGAATCCACTCCAACAATTGTCCATGCCCCAAGACAACTGGCAAAAGAAGAACTAGAAAAGTTGGTTTCCACTCACTGGATCACAAACTATGAACGTCTTCATCAGCAGGCCCAACCTGTACAAAGACAATATCCGGTCTTCATTAGACAGATTAATAAATCTGTTACCATAGCTTTTCCCTCTAGCTCAACACCATGACACTCAGTGTCGATGATCCAATGAAGACCGGATCCTGTCTTTGTACAGGCTGGGCCTGCTGATGAAGACGTTCATAGTTTGTGATCCAGTGAGTGGGAACCAACTTTTCTAGTTCTTCTTTTGCCAGTTGTCTTGAGGCCTGGACAATTGTTGGAGTGGATCCCTCATTGCCATCTGCAAATATAAATAATGCATCTCCATGAGAGATGCTAGGTGTCTGCAAGTTGATGACGTGATCTTGTAATCTGTAAACGATCTGATGGTGGAGAGTAGCTGATATGGAGTCAGCTATTTGTTCTGCTCCAGTGATCTGGACCTGTACTTTCAAAGCAGAACTTAGGTGTGGATCATTTAAGGACATGTTGAAATTGGGGAAGAAAGTGAGAACTACGCTCCCTGCATTGAAAGTGGTGGCAATAGTCCCAATTACAGCATGTTCATACTGTAAGTATCTGGTGTCTAGTAATGAGAGTCTGGCAACAACTGGTAGA
>CAOGCB010370744.1:0-11200 GCA_948266635.1 Cnidoscolus chayamansa | reverse complement strand
AATATGATGCAATGTGGGCTTTAGGACCACAATTATGAATTAATTGGACCCATTTAGCCATTTTATTGATTTATGGGTAAAATGCCAAAATTATTTGTTAATTAGGCATTTTTAGGCCCACAATCATGGATCTGACATTTTGGTAAAATAACAAATAAAATGTAGGCAATGTTGCTGCCAGAATGCAATGTGGGCTTTTTGGCCACAATTATGGATTAACTGGACCATTCTTTGCCATTTTATTTGATTTATGGGAAAATACCAAAATTATTTGTTAATTTGACATTTTAGACTTACAAACTTAGATCTAGCGCTAACACCTTGATTAGTGATTAATCTGGCGTTTCGGCTTAGATCTGTATAATCAAAGCAAATATGAATGTGATATGATTATGCTTTTAGAGTGTGGAGTAGAAGAGAAATTATGCATGCAATACTTTAATTAAAAAGATAAAGTGAAGAAAAGTGTACCTAGTTTAGGAGTCGGCCACTGCGGAGCTTCAGTTTGTTAGATTAATGAATTACTATCAATTTTAGGTGATCAATAATCAAACAAAAATGCAGCAATTGATGCCATAGGGAAAGCAGTAAAAGAATCGCAAGGAGCAAGGAGGGAGAGTGATCGCTGAAAATTCAAAGCGGGGCTCTGAGAATGGAGCAGGAGGCTGCTTTTTGTAGGGAAAATTGACTTAGGGTGGTAGGTTGCCGCCTAGGGCGGGAACCTATCGCTCAGGGCGGTATGTTGCCGCCTAGGGCGGTAACCTACCGCTCAGGGGGTAAGTTGCCGCCTAGGGCGGTAACGTACCGCTCAGGGCGGTAAGTTACCACCTAAGGCGGTCACCGCCCCGGGCGGTCCATTACTGCCATGTAGGGCGGTTTACCCCATTTTCTTCCGTTCTGGAAGCTTTTTTGAGAGTTTCAGGCCTCTAAAAATTATTCCGAGAGTACCTTTGGGTCCCTCGCGACGTTCCGGACGTTTGGAGTACCATATTGGTATATTTGCGGGATAAGTTTTTATCGGATTTCGACCCGATCGGACTATTTGCAGTATTGGAAAATAGGCTTTTTGAGCCTCAAAATTCGAGTATTCACAGTGTCTTCTTTAGGTCCCGAAGTCCGACCTGCCTCTTTGGGAGTTAAAACAATCTCCTCACCAGTTTCCTCAACCGTGTTAGTCCATCCTTCTAACTGACTTAGCAGTGCATTCCTCCTAACCTTTTTGGTGGGCCACACTTCAGCAATAAACCAGGCTCGGTACTCAGGAGAAATCCTAACATCAGAAGGATCAGGTAATGGACTCACCATATGTCGATTTTGGATCCATGTGCCAAGCACAGCACGAGTTACCCCCTCGATAATACGAGAAGACTCAGTAGGGTCGTCTAGAAGCGGAACAGTCTAGTCAATCCTCATCTGCCGAAGAACGCGAGAAGCGCTATACCAAGTACAGTGAGTTAAGCCTAGCAGATAAACCTGTGTGTGCTTCAGATTAGCCTGGATAAAGCTAGTGGTGTTGTACCAAGGAATATACCACTTAAGCTCATTCGTACTCAATTCAACCAGCCATGAAGTCCAGTCATCAACAGAGTGTTTAGCAATCAGAATTCTCCTCATCCTATACTGAGAAGGGTTGTATGGAATAATGGCAAGAATAGCGACTATCTGAAGATGATCCCTCAGCCAAACCTGAAAATAAACCCTTTTATTAAAAAAAATGAAGGAGAGTGCCAACCTGAAGGATGACAGGAAAGACTGTCCAATCCTCATGGCCTAAAGTCACTCGATCCAAACTTCGGATAGTCTCAGCAAGAACAATACTGCCAATGCAGCCCATTCCTTCCATTTGCCTAATCATCGGGCAGAATTGCAAATCTCCAAAGCCTGGGTCGTTGTTGAAGAGAAACCGAGCAAGCAAACAGACAACAAAAGCCCTCATCTTGTACCGCATCTAATCAGGGTTGTCAATTTTAATTTCCAAAAACTCATCAATCAGAGTAGATAGGACCACTTTTTGATCCTCCATCACCATGGCCCGGACTTGCGGTCTAGTAAATTGAAAGAGAGATTCAAAGTACTTTAGATACCCAGTCTTGATCTCATGTCGTACTAGGGGCCCATAGGGGTCGCAACCCACAATATCGCAAACTTCCTCAAAAAGAGGGCACATCTCTTCCATCGAGGCTCCGAAGCGGAAAACGTGAGGTTCAGGATCCCAGAATTTGACGCAGGCCCTCAAGAAGTCTCAATCAATGACCACTCCCCTAAGGGTAGCAATTGGAGACAGACCGTATCCCTCCAGGTTGATCTTTTCTACCTTGGAGAGACTTCTGGTCCAACAGTGCATACAATGACTATAAAAAGGATTCATCCTTGAAAAGGAGAAAAGAGAGAAGGAAAAACGAAAAATATTGACTGAAAAATTATCGTTTGGCACGAATGAATGGTTTCTTAAAAAACAAGGATTTTATAGAAAAACGCGCCCCAGGGGCGGTTGTGCCCGTCGACCACGGTGGTCACGCTCGCTGGCCACGGCGGTCACATCCGCCGGCCGTAGCGGTCACACTCGCAGTTGAAGGCGGTTGCAATCGCCCTTCATGCCGTTTTTCCGGTTGTTTTTTGGCTATTTTTTTGTATGAATTTTCCGCAATTTCTTGAGCATTTCTCACAAAATAATCCTTCAAAAAAATTTTTTTTCCAAAACAATAGTCAAGGGAAATTGGCAAAATAAAGAAAATCAAGAAAGGAAAACTGGAAAATTGAAAATAAAATCATTAAAACAAGCAATCATGCATACATTATTCAGTACTAATCAAGTGCAGGTACAGAAAGTACAACTAAAGAAAAGTACAGACAATGACATAAAAATCTGGTAACAAAGACATCAGCGACGGGGTCTCCGCCTCCTCTGATCATCAAATGCCCTCAGAGTCCAGGCTGAAGAAAGCTCTAGCTACACCCCAAGGATCAGCTCCATCATCTGGTTGACCAAGCCTTCAGGAACCTGGAAATCATGAAAGAAGATACAAAGTCAACAATGATAATCTTTTACGAATCCTTTTTGTGAAAGGTTTATCAGTCATTACCTCACGGATAGAAGTAGAAAGGAGGTTCCAACTATCCACACCCCTCAGGGAAACCTCTCGAAAAACTAAAGGCCCCTCCAGAGTGTGATAAGAAACACCATATGGGAGTCACAAATTGAGCAGATCAGGGTGAAGTAGTCCAGTAGCATTTACAATAGCAGGAGGAACCCTAGAATGACCTGTCAAATGACTAGGCCCAGCCTGAGACGAGCCCTCAACCAGCGTAGAAGAGCAAGGATCGGCTAAGGTTCTCCCCCTTGGGGGTCCTGAACGAGGGGCCTGAAACCCGCGAAGAACAAGTGATGGGAGGCTGTGAAGGTGCCTGAATATCATCAAGCTGAGATCCAATGGGCTGCATTAGAAATGTCCTGCAGACCTCATCATAATCTCCCCCCAGAATAAACTCCCCATATGGGAGACCCTCAACATGAGCGTTGCTAAGTGTCATTTGCTTTCCTGCTCGCATGTCCTGGGGAGGGGGATAAGGGACAGAGCGACAGCCTCTAATCTAAAAGTCCACTCTCTCACCCATATAATACCGTCGCAAAACAAGATGCGACAAAACAACCCTCCGCTGAGACAAGGCCTCTGACCGCAGGAAGTGGGGATTGGCCTCGATCCAACTTTGAAGACTAGCAGTCATCACCCCCGTTTCAACCTGTGAAAGATATAGAATGTGTTAATAAATCCTTTTTATTTTCAAAAAAAAAAATCGCCAGACACCTACCTACCCTCGGGTGCAAGTATCAAAAAAGGCCCTGAGATCCTTTAAAGACCTTCTATGAAAAGCAGTCTGAAGGTTCGTTCGGTACCACTCCAAGCTAAAGGTACTAGCCCCAGTCCAAGGTCAGCATGGATAAGCTCCGGGCGAGTGTAAGGGAAATGCTCAAATGCCCAAGTCTGCAAAACAGAACCAGAATTAGTAAAAGGAAAAAAATCAGTAAACAAAGAAAAACACAAAAAAGGGGAAAATATTCTTTACACTACCTCCCAGAAGTAGTAGGTCCCACTGAGTTTACTGTGGCCTCGACTCAAATCACACATGTCATCGTACATGCGGCTAGCCCAATCATACTCCTCAAGATGGGCCAGATCCTCCAAACTCTTTAAAATGGAAGGATTAAACTTTTCCTTCCTATTAGACCAGAAGGTCAAAGCAAACAATAACAGCAAAGTAAATATGGCCACTTGAATAGCTGTAAGCTCGCCCCGCCTGTATCGAGCATAAATGTCGGGGGCCAGGAGGGATAACCAGCATCTAGAAACACTCAAAACTAGGGTGGAAGAACCAGGCCCAACAATCCGGGGCAAGTCTATCCCTATCAGCTCAATCATCCGATCAGGGGAGACATCTGTCCTCCAGTCACCGTACAACTCGATCATCCGAATACAAAAAGGAATCCAGGTGATCACCAAGAAATCAGTAGGGGTCATTGTCATCTCACCCCAAGAGAAATGGAAGGTATTGGTGGTGTCCCACCATCTCTCAGCCAAAGCACCTAGTAACTCCTTTTGGTTGTTTCGACGCAACTCAAGATATCTCAAATAGTTCAAATGTGATGGATAGATAATAGCACAAACCGGGTTGTTAGGTTCAAGTATCTCAATCGGGATTTCAGTGGTAGAAGTCTTGCCTACATCCAGTCTAATATGGGGATCCTAAAAGGTAAAACAGTCTAAGAATTATTCGCGGTTCCTTACTAAGGATAATATCTTAGTTCTACCCTAGCATGCATATTAATAAAGTAGTAAACTCAATTTGGCCCCAAGGGCCCTAAAGAAAGAGTAATAAAAGGGAGACTCACCCGGGTATAGGCACCAGTTACGGAGGCGTGAGTGTCAGCACCCGCCGTAAGGTTCATGTCGTCGAGGGAGATCCCCTGAGACTCCAAAAAATCCTCATCGCTGTTATGACATGAAGAAGCCATGGAGCTTTGGAAGGTGAAAGTTGAAAGAAAATCTCTTAAAGTTGAAAATGTAAAAAATGAGAGTAAGTGTAAAAAATGAAGGAGGTTAAGCCTATTTATAGAGAAAATGGCCAAAATGCGGGTCCAAACCCTCGAACTCAAAATTCATGATTCAAACAACCACTGGCTCCCATAAATCAATTTTATGGTTGCGGTGGGGGGCAACTGTGAATACTCAAATTTTGAGGCTCGGAAAGCATGTCTTCCAAGACTGTAAACAGTCTAGTCGGACCGGAACCCGATGGAAGCTTATCTCGGAACTATGCCAATATGGTATTAGAAATGTCCGGAATACCGTAAGGCACTCGAAGGTGTCCTCAGAATAATTTTCGGATGTACGAAACTCCCGAAAAAGCCCCCGGAATGAAAATTTAGCGGGCCAATGGGTCACCGGCGGTTAGGACTGCCCCCTCCGGCGATCGCCAACTGCCTTCTGCCAGCGGTAGCCAACCGTCCCCAAGCGGGCGGTCGCCAACCGCCCCCTGCAGGTGGTTGTCAACTGCCCTCTGCCTGCAGTAACCAACCGACTTCCTGTCGGTGGTTGCCAGCCACCTCTGCCGGCGGCTGCCGCCCGCCCTCTAGCGGTCACGCCTGCCCTCCGACCTGTTTTTTTCTATAAAAGCAGCCCTGGTCCTTCATTTTTACTCACCGCTTGTGTTGATGAGCTTTCTCTTCTCCCTCTTGCTTTAAGCAATTCTCAATATTACGAACTACTTGTATTGACGAGTGATCTTTCTCCCCCCCCCCTCCCCCCCCGCTCCTTGCGATTCTTTTATAAGCTTTTTGCATCATTTTTTTGCATTAATTAGTTGTGTTGTGATCACCTAATTAATTAAAATATAGCATTGTTGGAAAGCCGACAAACTGAAGATCTAAAGTGGAAGATGTCTAAATCAGGTACTTCCCAAACTCTGCTTATTTTAATTTCAGTATCACATGCATACTTCTCTTCTACTCCAATTCTGAATCCAATTGCTGCATAAATGCATTCATCCATCTCATGTGCTTTAATTAAACAAATCTAAGCTAAAATGCCCGATTAATCAATAATCGAGGTACTAAAGCTTAGATCCGAATTTATGGGCTAAAAATGTCTAGTTAGTCCATAACTATGGCATATCACCTCTAGTTCGAATATTTTGGCTAAAAGTCCAATTAATCAATAATTGTGGCTAAAAAGCCTAAAATTTCATCACTTTTGGCAGTAAATTGCCTAAATTACAGTTCATTTATCCAATTTAGCCCAAAATGCCCAAAATCCCAATTTGGCCCAAAAGGCCCAAAATTCCCAATTTGGCCCTAAAGGCCCAAAATTCACAATTAGGCCCATAAGGCCCAAAATTCACAATTTGGCCCTAAAGGCCCAAAATCACAATTTGGCAATAAATGCCCAAAAAATCACATTTCGGCAACAAAATGCCTAAAAAACACAATTTTGGCAACAAATGCCTAAAAAACCAATTTTGGCACCAAGTGCCCAAAAAACCCAATTTTGGTACTAAGTACCCAAAAATCAAAGCCCTTTTAAAAAGGCATTTCGAACTACATTGACTTTGATCCCTTATTCAAATAAAGGGTACGTAGGCATGTTTGGGATTTAACCCCAAATAACAAGTCAAAATCATCAAAACATTTTCCCTGCACTTCATCTCCGTTCAAATGGTTAGTTAATCAGCATGACATGGTCTCGGGATCCATCTCGGGTTCGAAGATTATGCTTTAATCTATTGGGCTAATTAATCTAGAAATTAGGTTAATTAATTAAAATTGGAGTCATAGGGTTTTTTCCTAGTTTTCCCTAAAATAAATAAACAAGGCGGCGACTCACTCACATCCACGTGCATTCATTCCTGTCACATTGCATTGCATTTGCCATGCTAATCTTCGGGGAGGGGTTCACACCAATCTTGATTTCATGTCGGACCAGGGGCCCATTGGGGTCACAGCCCACAATAGCACAAACCTCCTCAAAGAGAGGGCACATCTCCTCCATCATGGCTCCAAAGTGGAAAACATGAGCTTTAGAATTCCAGAATTTGAGGCAGGCCTTTAAGAAATCCCAGTCCATAACAACTCCCCAAAGAGTAGTAATCGGAGACAATCCGAACCTTCGTAAATTAATTTTCTCAACCTTGAGAAGACCTTGGGTCCATCTGTGGATAGCATAATTATAAAGGGGATTCATGGGTTAGAAAAAATGGGTGAGTTAAGAATTTTGGCATGAAAATCGAGACTATACGAGTTCTGACGCAGAAAAGGATAGCTTTTTATAGAAATTCGGGCTAAAACAGCGCCCCTAACCACTGTCGGGCCTGTTTTCGAAAAAAAAAGAAAAAAAAGAGAGGAAAAAAAAGTGTGGATCTGTCGTAAAAGTCTAGCATTCATACATGCATAAAAAAACAACAACAGGAAAATTCGCATAAAAAAATTTATTATCCATACATGCATTGCACTGTTTTAACTGACCAAATGTAGGTAGAAGCAGTTCGGAAAAATACAAAATGTTCAGAAAACAAAAAAAATAACAGTCAACGGTGAGGCCTCCTCCTCTGGGTCTCCTCAAAACCCTCGAACTCAAGTTTCGCTATTTAGACAACCACTGACTCCCATAAATCATTTTTATAGTTGCTAGTGGGGGGCAACTGTGAATACTCGAATTTTGAGGCTCAGAAAGCCTATTTCCCCATACTGTAAACAGTCTAGTCGGACTAGAGCCCAATGGAAAACTGTCCTGGAACTATGCCAAAATGGTACTAGAAATGTCCAGAAAATTGCGAGAGACCCGAAGGTGTCAGAATAATTTTTGGAAGTATAGAACTCCCGAAAAATGGAAAAAAAATGGAAAAAATGCTGTTATCGGCGCCCCAGGGTGCCAGGAAGGCGCCCCAGGGTGCCAAAGAGGGCGCCCCAGGGCGCCAAGCTGGCTGCCCAAGCTGCCAAACACGGTGCCCCTGGCCGCTGAAAAATGCCATTTTTGTCTGCCTATAAATAGCAGCCCCCAGCTCCATTCCAAGACACCATTTGTATTAACGAGCTTTCTATTCTCCCTCTGCTTTAAGCAATTCTTCAATTTACTTACTACTTGTGTTGACGAGCGATATCTTCTTTACCCCTTTGCTCCTTGCGATTCTTTTATAGCTTTCTGCATTCATCTTGCATTTAATTACTTGTGTGTGATCACTTGGACAAAATAAATAATTCACCTTAGCGCTGTTGGAAAACCGGCAAACTGAAGCTTCGAAGCGGAAGACATCTCCCACAGGTATGAAATCCAAACTCTAACACTTTCTTCAATTAAAACATACATGAAGCATCATAAAGGCCCATAAGGCCCAAAAATCCCAATTTGGCCCCAAAGGCGCAAAATTACCAATTTAGCCCATAAGGCCCAAAAACAAACCAATTTGGCAACAAATGCCCAAAAAATAATATTTTTTGCACCAAGTGCCCAAACAACCCAATTTTGGTACTAAGTACCCCAAAAATCAAAGCCCTTTAAAAGGCAATTCGAACTACATCGACTTTGATCCCTTATTCAAACAAGGGTACGTAGGCATGTTTGGGATTTAACCCCGAATAACAAGTCCAAATCACCAAAACACCTTTCCCCAATTCAAGACCCTGCATTTCAATGCATTTAACAGGTTAGTTAAAAGCATGACATAGTCTCCAAATCCTCCTCGGGTTCGTAGATTGTGCCATAATCAATTGGGCTAATTAATCTAAAAATTAGGTTAATTAATTAGAATTGGAGTCATAAGGTTTTTTCCTAGTTTTCCCTAAAGTAAATAAACAAGGTGGCAACTCACACACAACCACGTGCATTCAGCCCTATCACACGACATTGCATTTACATGCATTATGCATTTTGCTTATGCCACCATCTTCGGGGAGGGGTTCACAACTACCATGGAAATGGGGTTGGAGTCGTGTTCAAAACTCCTTGTGGAGAATACATTCCAATCGCAGTCAAGTTGGATTTCGACTGCACCAACAATGAAGCCGAGTATGAAGCTAGCATTAAGGGGTTAGAAGCAACCCTGAAGAAGGATATAAAAATTCTCAAGGTTTACGGGGATTCCAACTTGACAGTCTCTCAAGCATTAAGAAAATGGAAAATCAAGGAAGAATGTTTGGTTCCTTACCTACAACGTTTGGATGAATTGGCTCAACAATTCGAGGATTTATCATTCCACTACTTGCCCCGAGAAAAGAACTAGTTTGCTGATGCTCTTGCCACTTTAGCCTCCATGGTCAATGTAGAGGGAAATCAAATCATTCGACCTCTGACAGTTCGGCTACAGAAATAGCCAGCTCACATCATGAACTTGGTTGACGACAAGCCATGGTTTTGGGACATACGGAATTATCTACAGAACGAGGCTTATCCAGAAGGATCCTCAAAGACTGATCGACGGACATTGAGACAATTGGCATCCGGATATTTCCTTACTGGGGGAGTACTGTATAAAAGGAGTTGGAACAGCTTGCATCTAAGGTGCATTGATGAGGGAGAAGCTCAAACCATTATGGATTCCTTACACAATGGGGAGTCTAGTCTGCACATGCACGGGATAGCCCTGGCTCGAAAAATTATGAACTTGGGTTATTACTGGTCAACTATGAATACAGATTGCGTGAGGCACTCGCAGAAGTGCCACGAGTGTCAGATTTTTGCTAAGCTGCAAAAGCAGCCTCTGGTCAATTTGAATCCCATTGCTTCACCCTGGCCTTTCGCAACATGGGGGATAGACATGATTGGAAAGATTCACCCAAAGGCTTCTAATGGCCACCAATTCATCCTGGTCGCTGTGGATTATTTCACTAAGTCGATTGAGGCAGCCTCCTATTCGATTCTAAATGCCAAGAAGGCAGCACAGTTTGTTCGTACCAACATCCTTTGTTGGTATGGAACACCATTTGAAATCATCACTGATAACAGGTCTCACTTTCAGAGGGGATTTTTCCGATTTGCTGAAGGGAAAGAAGATTCAGCATCACAGGTCCTCACCTTATCGGCCACAAACAAATGGGGCTGTCGAATCTGCAAACAAGGCTATAAAAGTCATTTTGCAGAAGACAGTTCAAAAGCACAAATCTTGGCATGAACAATTACCGAATGCCCTATGCAGATACAGGACTTCAATAAGAACACCTACCGGGATAACTCCATTTTCTTTGGTATATGGTATGGAAGCAGTACTGCCTGTTGAATTGGAAGTTTGGTCGACAAGAATCATTCGGGAAAGCCAAATCAGCGAAGCATATTGGGTTAAGAATTACCATCTTCAACTCCTGGTGTTTGATGAGAGGAGATTACAAGCAATCCATCAAACTCAAATTTACTAAAGAAGAATGGCTAGACACTTTAACGAAAAGGTCAAAGACCGCAAGTTAGAAGAAGGTTGTTTGGTTCTGAAAGAAATTAGACAACCAATCATAGATCCTCATTCGAAGTTCCGCCCTCATTGGGCTGGACCCTACGTTCTAAAGAAGATACTTCCCGGTGGAGCCGTTACTTTAATAGATCTGGATGGTTTGGAATTTGTAAACCCATGCAATATGTATCAACTTAAAAAGTACTACATATGAAATTACTCCTTGTGATTTCTATATATGGAAGAACTACGAAGACTTGATTCTTCCATAAAATGTGAAGGAAGTTAAAAATTATGGAGATACGTAGGAAGCTGAAGGGTGGCCTGGTCTAAATAAATACATTCATTATTTTCTTTGCTAATAAAAAAATAAAAAAAATAAGCTAAGACGAAAACCCGAAAGGGCATCTTAGGCAAGAAATAAGCCCGCTAGGCTGAAAACCCGAAAGGGCGGTCTAGGCAAAAGTTAGGGCAAAAGCTCGCTAAGTCGAAAACCCGAAAGGGCGACTTAGGCAAAAATTAGAGAAAAAAGAAAATAAAGTAAGAGATGCTTGGAAAGATAAAAAAAAATCATCATTCTGTGAACCCCTCCCCGAAGAATGCATTTATGCATGTGCGATGCAGTGCAATATAATAGGGATGAATGCACGTGAGTGTGAGTCGCCACCTTGTTTAATTATTTTAGGGTAAACTAGGAAAAACCCTATGACTCCAAATTAATTAATTAACCTAATTCTTAGATTAATTAGCCCAATAGATTTAAAGCATAATC
>CAOGCB010370664.1:0-18081 GCA_948266635.1 Cnidoscolus chayamansa | reverse complement strand
TTTCACTAATGTTGAACAAGAGTTAATTCTCTTCTTTGAATACACTTTTTTTCACATTTTATATCTTAACCATATTGTTAATTAATGATCATTAGTTAGTAATATATTCAAGTTTATAGCTTCCCACCATCAAGTTATACTATTTTTAATAAAATTATACATTGTATGTACTCACTCATAAAAGTTCAAAGCAATTACCGTATCTAATGTGATTAAGAGAATCCTAGTATTCTTTGCCGTGCTTCTTAAAATGTGGAAGCTAGAAAGTGGAAGAGATAGAAGCAGATAGCCGCTTACAATGAAATTGACAACCGCAAAAAGCCTGTTGAGATAAGGCAAAAGATATTTTTACTGTCTTCATACATAAAGAAGATAATCTAAACGAAAATTTCAGGATAGAAAAACTTGCAAATACATACGTGAATGCTGGAAGATCATCATACTCAGCTCTGAAGCGAACAAATTGTGTGGAAAAAGGAAGTGTTTCGTGAGTAGTAACCATCATAATAGCACTCGCAATGGTACCAACAACGGCTAATAACCTCAGGACAAAGTCTACTACGGACACACCACGTTTTGGGATGGAAGTTGAACCCTTGTCTTGACCAAGCTCAATACCACTCATCTTCATCTTGATTAATTAGAATCAAAGGAAATCTTCTGTCTATGCAAAATTTAACTAGATTTGCAACACTTATATATATATATATATATATATATGAATGTTGGCCATGTCAGTCCAATAGTGCACATGGTTAAACAATGAATAGTGGTTGGCATGAGAACACCATAATATTATCAAACAAGGCCACGCTAATCTACCTGCCGTACTTGCTCTATCATTTGCATATATCATATAATATAATTCTTTACCTGAAAAGGTGTGTATTCTCTTCCAACTCCATCAACCCACTGTCCATAAATGGCAAAAAAAATTGAAGCATCTTTTACAACTTGACAAAAACCCAGAAGGGTTAACAATCCTATAATTCCCATCCTGGAGGGTAGGGAGATCCTGGAATATGGGGCAGTTGACTGTTGATGCACAATCTGGGGCCTTTGGAACTCATTGACACCTACAGATTTAGTTGGCCTATGATTATATTACCATTCAACCAATCAACTTCATTATAAATATATGGAACCAATCCACTTAATTCCCTCCTGATGGAAGAAAGTTTTCAAGACTCGGACGCTTCAACCCATAAATTCTAATATCAGATTAGAGTTCACAAGGCCCAAAAAAAAATCCTAGAGAGTCCAAATGGTTCAATGGCCCAACTTAAATAAACGATTCTCATACGAATGGTAATATTAAAAATGAATGATAGATCATCGATGCATCCCCAAAAGAGTTGACTTTATATGGTAGTAGCTGGCCGAAGCCTGGTGTGAAGGGACAAAAACCATTTCTCCAGTCTTCAATCTTTAATCACAACCTAATAAACAAGATTTTGTTATTCCTTCTCTTTCCAAGCATTCGATCAAATCTGTATAAGCAAAGATGAATCGGAGTTTGAGTGCTCTCTTGATAGGATTGGTTGGTGCAGCCATCACCTTGGGTGCCTATTCACAGACTTTTATCTCCGCCACTCAGTGTATCACCATTGGCCTTCTGGTTCTCATGTTTGGCTTGCTTGTTGGAGAAGGTCTTATCTCCCTCTAGTCCATTTCTTACTTCCTCTCCACCTTTGGGTATCATTTTCATTTTTCAATTACGCAACTTACTGTTTGATTATCTCTCTATTATGTTAATAACCCTTTTTCGCTTTCATTAAGCAGTTTTTTGTTCAAGGAATTAAACTTATAGCGTTGAAAATCTTGGAATTGATCAATATCAGCTAAGGTCTTTCTTCTTTTTTCTTTTTGTGTGTATTATAAACTAATGTCATGCTATATTTATATGAATGGAATTTAAACTTGAATTTAGTTAAATAACATCAAGATTTCAAATCCCTTTTAGCATAACACATATAAGGTAGAGTAATTAAATAGTTCCACGAATCCATAATATAAAAATTGCAGAACGTTCTTTCTGACAGATTTGAACTTGGGTTTTATCTAAAACAAGATATCGGATCCATCTATCATCATGCTAAATTTGCAGGCATTAAACTTTCAAGAATTTGAATATCTCAAAAATATCTGTATATTGAGCTAGATCATACAAAGTTCAAGTGATCTTCATATGATGTAAAGAAGTTTCACTGTTTTATAGATTTAATCTCGTTACCTTGATGATAATGATAAAGAAATGGAAACGAACATGAGCCGAGGAGAAGAAAACTACAAATAATATGATCTACGTATGCGAACCTAGCTACAAGAGACAAATCAGCATATATATGCATAAAGAAAGATATAAGCTCCATTTCTTCACGCATACAATCATATCTTAAACTTTATTTTCCAGAAAGATTTTACCAGCCAAGACAAACAGCTTCATCAAGTATGTAGAAATGCCCGACACCGAGCCATGACCTGCAAAAATTTACTACGAGTGAGTTGTTTGAAAGAAATCCACCTCTACTGTAACATGGAGGCGAAAAGATAGAAGAAAAACCTTTTTTTTTTTTTTTTCTTCTTATTCATTGTGTAGACTCCATGTCCTCCACCATCACAAAATGTAACATTGTCATTATCACCATAAATCTAGCATGAAAGGGGGAGAAAGTTGGGTAGCCAGAGATGACTTGCCGATCACCTAGCAGCCAAGTAATATAAAAGTATGCATAAGCATATGCTAGTATACTAGAGCCAGCCGGCAAGTCATCCTTGGCTGCACCGCATGACCTCCTCGTTTCATGCAAGACGTAAGATGAGAAGTTTAACTAAAATGATTGGTATAAAAATCCTCCGAAAACAATCGTTTATCTTCAATAAAGAGGCAGACATTCTATAACTACAACCAATAACAGTGTGGCGCCGCAGAATGAAAGATGGAAGGGACAGGAATTTTCCCCAAGGAGAAAGGCAACATTCTTTACTAGAAAACGAAAGACTACCCTTTTTATTTGAAGAGTGAGGAAACAGGAAGAGGAGAAGAATAGGATTGGACTGCGAGGTAATCTTGGCAGGCCATGAACTAATAAGACATGAAGCAAGGGAGAGTCCATTGGCTTGTTTAAAAACAGTTTGTGAATTTGTTGTTATCGAAGTATTAATGGTGCTAGCTATTGTACAGTACAGAGATGGCAGCTCTTAAACTGTCATGTAAGTGCCCTGTAACGAAAAAGTAGAGTAACTTGGAGGATTCATATCAATGGATGTGACCATGCATTGGTGTTAAAACCAAGAGAAAATTGAACATGGAAGTTCTTTCCCCATCATGTAGCTAAACTTCTCATCACTTATTAAGAATCATTTAAGAGATTTGAACTCCTTTTGACTTGATAGTAAATGAAGGTCTGTCATACGCATGTACTGTTTGTCCTGGAGGGAGTTAGAGTTAGGTGGGAAATTTACTCGAAATATGGTATTGGGCTTACAGCATCTAAAAGTTTTAGCATATTGGCTCGGGGGTCTCATTTATGCAGCAAGTTTGTACTTTGTAAAGCAAATTTCTATATAAAAATAATCGATTAATCATTTGTTCCAAAAGGAGCACTCCTTTATAGCCCCATATTTCGACCCGACAATGTAAAAAAGTAAATCACGATACGCATCGATCTTCAAAGTAGGAAATTCAGGACTCAATGCCCACAAAAAGCCAATCCAAAAAATAAAACTCTTACGCTGCCGTTGTCGAGATTCGAACCGCGGTCATTTATTCTAAATTTACCACCCGAATACCAACTGCGCTATGCCAATGCGAGCCAAATAATCGACTAATCATAATCCTATTAGAGGTAGAACTTGTAAAAAAAAAAAATTAAAATACAAACCAAGAATTAATCAGAGCATTAAACCCTGTAGATTTTGAAAAACGGGGAACAAATTGCAGAAAGTTAAAAGCTGTAGCTAAGCGGTAAATGAACAGCTGAGAAATGAAACGCCACATGAGCAATTTGATGACTGCAGTATGCGGAGAAATATGATTAACAGAGAATTAATCGTGTGAACTGATAGGAATACACGAGACCAATTGAACGATTTTCCTGATCTTGCTGGCAGATCATTGAATTAAAGTTCTTTGTCCCCTTTACTATGAGACATCTTCATTCTTGGTTTTCCGGGGGACTTCTACAGGTCGGAGCTATCAGTACCAGGGTCTCTGTAAATGGGATTTGATTTTGGGCTAGGTTGCTTATTTTCATAGGGTTTAGTGTTTCTAGGCCTTGAGCCTTGTTTGTACTGCTCTTTTAGCCCATTAATTCTAGTCTCATTTTTTATTTGAAAAGAAAAAGAAAAACCAACTCACGATCCTGGAATTGATCAATCCAAGAAATAAAGGAATAATGGATTAGATAGGATCGATTCTCGAGGGAATTAACGAAGAAATTGAAGCTGAAGGTGGTATTGCTATAAAAATAAAAGGAAATATCAACTGCATTATTATTATTATTATTATTATTAAAGTTGATACTACCCACGATGTATTGGAAAATTTTCAAATTTTGCCAAAAGCAGATATATTTCACAGCACAGGTAACAACGAGCCTTACTTGATCCAAACAAACTTCTACGGACGAATTTTGATTTCTCAACTTTCACATTGGAGTTAACATGGTTCAATTTAATATCATGCACATAAAATAGTCAGGCAAATGCATAAAAAAGTTAAAAGAAAAGACAAGTTGCCTGAGAACATCAACTATAAATGAACTTTATATTTGATAATTCAGGCAATGATGCACAGGCATTGCTTTGCTTACAAGCATAAATATGGAAAAAGGTTATATATGAGCCATATTATTTCTAGAAATGAAGCAAAGGATACTCTTGTGCTCCACCTGCTAATTTCACTGCCTATGATTCGCCAACAGATATTAGACCTGCCCAGCAAATTGTCCATAAGATACAATAACCCATCAGAGCCGCGCTCATCTATAACCATCCAGCGCAGGCAAAAATACTACAAGCATGCAACCTACCAAAGCACCACTTGACGACGATTCAGGTTCAACCTTCGAAACAATATCAGCCCATCCCGGAGAATATCCACCAGAGTGACGTGCAACATACCTTTCCCGTTTCACTATGCACCTCCACACTTACCTAGCAATTGCAGGACAATTCCAACACACCCTCCAAATTTTCACCTTTTTTTTTTCTCCCTTCTGATACATAACCCATCACTAACAGAATCCTAGTGCTGGAATATAAGAAATGAATGAAAATCAAGCTGATATAACTGCCAAATACACAACTTTAAAGCATGCAGATGAGCCAAATATTAACAAAAAATTGAGGCCGTTGACATTGAAGCAACAATGAGGCATTAATCAGACTCCTAATTAATGTAAGACATGGTTGAGTGCACCTATTCTAATGTCTTCAATGTATGCCTCCATCTCTTCAAAGTTAAGTAGGTGCTTTTTTACTGTCTTCCTTCCCCACAACCCTCCATATCTACACCATACGAATCCACTTTACAAACTAAATAATTAGATAAAAGGAACAAAAGAAAAAAAAAATCTATCTAATTGTTACAGCTTGAATAATATTACCCACAAAGTGCATGCTGTAAAGATACCATGTTCTGCCACTAAAAATCAAACTTGCACACTCAAATTAACTTGATAATTAAAGCAAAAGAAAAAATAAGCTCTCTCACAATTAATTAAACTCGTTTGTCTAAATGCACAAATACTCCACATGCCTTTTCCTCCACAAAGATACGAATCAGCTAAAAATTATAACAAGGGCAATTTTACTACCTTTTATTGATGATGCAAGAGTAGAAAATCAATCCTGCAATTCAGACAACATTAGCTTTCTCCTACAGAGTAACTAGCCAATTTTCAGTGATAGAATCCACAATAAATTCAAAAGTGAGACTTAATATAGTGAAGAAATGCAGATAAACAGACACACTTAGTACAACTGTCAAAGGATGGAAGCAACTTGGTTTTGTACTAATTGATGACAAGTTCCACTAAAAAAAACAAAGGCAAGCGAGCTAAATAGGTTCTTAGGAGCACAATAAGTAGAGCTTGGTAATTTGTTGTCTGGGACAAGATAAATTTCAATAGTCAAATATATCAGGATCTCCAAATAGATTTGGTCCTCCTAGGGTTGAGATCATCAAGGTGGGCCATGAGTATGTCAAAACCTGGTACATCTGATCTTCCGGTTTAGGCAGGAGGCTTCATCAAAAGAGGCAGTAGTAGGCTGGCTTCAGGCTTCATAGATCTCAGCTGTTTTAATGGGAAGGGAAAGGCAACATGGTAAAAAAAATTAAAGCATCAGAATCCTACATAGAGGGATATTGGATAGGTTATGATATGAAACTATTGCATACTAGAATGTGACAGGCTTATATCAGAGTAAATTGCCACTTAACTCCACAGATAGGAAAAAATACGAAGGAAAACCAGAACCTACCTGCACAAAGCCATCATCAAATCAAATATCTAGTAGTAGCTTTTGCGTCGAGAACCGGGGGTCTGGCTAGATAACCTGGTAATAGAGCTGTTAGTCAGGACTTAAAAAAGATATTGTGCCAACATCTTCCATATAAAACAATTAATAAATCTTCTAAGGGCATAATAGGGATATAAATAGGAACTAGTAAGCAGTCAGCAAAAGTAAGGATTACTATGTAGTTTTAATTTGAAGCACCATGGTGAGACTTTCAGCTTGCTATTCTATTGTTTTTTTGGGTACTATTTAGAAGTTTTCGGATGTTAGGTCAACAACTTAAAGTTAAACAGTTAACCTAGGCATATCTTCACCATATTCCCAAAGTAGAACCAATATTAGGTAATAAAGATAGCCTAAATATGGCAAGAAAGGTAACATTCTCACCCAGAGGTACTGGTACGTCCCGAAGAATAGTTTCCATAAGCTCCATAAGCACCTGCACCTCCACTATTACCAATCTACAAATGGCATGAGACTATCATTCGTAAGTTCATAACAAAAAAAGAATTGTCTGATATGGAAATAATCACATGATATGAGCATAAATAACTGACAATTTTGAAGGACCCTTTTATTTTTCAAATGAAAAACATTGCAAAACAAACACACATAAATGATAAGATCCCTCATATCCAAAAGTTGGTGTACATAAATAGAGTAAAGCATGTATACCTGTGAACTACCATAAGTACCGTAACTGTCACCAGCAGGAGCATAGTCACTGGAGCCATAGCCACCAGAATAAGAATGCCCACGTCCATGTCTTTTACTATCTCTGCTATCATAATTTAGGCCATCTGAACTATCACCTGAGACAGGAAGGTATGGCAGTACAGGAAGAAATGCGGAAACAGCACCTTCCCTATCAAAAACATTTGCTCTTAACCGTCGACTAACATGTATAAGAGCATCTTTAGCAACATCAAGGTCTCCAGATATCTGGTAAGCAAAAATAAGATGTCAATTTTCTCATTCTAACTCGATGAAGAACCATGAATACTAGTACTGCACAGTACAGTGATTAGAAAATTATAGATCCAATTGAAGTTGTAATATAGCTTTACCTGCACCATTTCATCATCATCAGATGCAACTTTGGGAAGATTGTCTTTTCCGAGTATGCGAATATTAGCTTTGGTAAGTTTCCTCATCTCATTTATAATTGCTCCACCTTTACCAAGGAGACAACCGATTCTTGAGGTGGGAACCAGTAAGCGAGTAGTGAATGAAATGAGGCCTGAATCTCTTTCAACTTTCTCACTGCATCTGGGTTGCAAACGTAATGCTGCTTCTACAGTTGGAGAATATTGGTCATCAAAGAGCTGATATATGATAGACAGGAAAATCGTCAGAACTATGTAAGAAGAATATATATATATATATATATATATATATATATGCACATACTATACACCAAAAAATAATTAGCGTTCTTTACCTCCTTGGCTGAAATAGTGATCAAGCAATCATCTCCTTCAGCCGTTGAACTATCAACTTTGATAAGAGCTCCAGATTCCTGTCTTATCTGATTGATGATGGCACCACCTTTTCCAATTACACCACCAATATTCCCAGTTGGGCAAACAAAACGGAGAGAAAATTCTTTTGATGAAAGTTCATCTCTAGGAGCCGAGTACAAGGACCGCGACCAATCTCCAGCATCACTTTTGTACCCTCCATAAGGACTCACAAGTGGAGCTATTCCAACAATTGGTGCACCTCCAGTTGGAGGTATCAGTGACCCTGTAGCAGGATACACACTGGGGACAGCAGAAAAAAGCAAGTGCTGAGAACGTGCTGGATTCTCGTGAAGGCGAGAGGCGATCTGATATAAAGCCTTTTTGACAACTGCAGGTTCACCAGAAATCTGTGGCTCACCAATAATAATAATAATAATCAGATAAACAAATATACTACCTTCTGTACATAAATGCTACCAACTTTATTTTAAGACCCAATGAAAGCATACTTGACAATGTGGAAAAAAGTAAAAAAAAAAAAAAAGAAAAAAAAGAAAAAAAAAAGGAGGCTCAGGCTATTTTGCAAGTTATATCAGATTAAACACAACATAAAAATTACGTCAATGAAGAAAGTCCCTATCATAGTTGTCAGAATCATACGATTAGATATGAATCATTAGGTTTTTGATACGAATCGATAGATGAATCGTAAATTGTCAAGAATCGGCCAACAATCGTATGAATTGGAGGTGCATTGTGTGAATCGTAATCAATCAATTGATTCACTGATTCACAAAGGATAAGGGCATTGAATGACCAAATTTAAAAGAGAGAGAGAGGAAAAAAACAGAAAACTCAAGAAAATAACAACAGGATATTTTTTTCAACTTCACTTAAAGTTATGTGCAATCGTTAAAGAAAAAGGCATGAAATCACAGTATAAGGAACAAATGAGAGGAAAAGGTCAATACTTGTACAAGCTCATCTGTGCTCAATGCACAAGGAGGCAGATGGTCATCCTTGAGAATGCGAATCTGTGAGCCAGTCTCACTTCGAATGTTTTGAACTATTTGCCCACCTTTCCCTATAATACACCCTATCTGATCAGAGGGTACAAGAAGCCTAGCAGTGACTTGTTGACCTCTTTCAGAGTCGTCATCATCATGCAAGTCTTCCGCAATAACTTTATGATGCACTCTGAACAGGGCATCCTGAGCAGGACAAACATAATTACCACTGTCATCGTTGGCATTAGTCTCATCACTAGCACTGTAGATTGTAACAACACGGTCTTCACAACCAGGAACTGTCTCACCAATCCTAATCTTTGACTTGGTATCTATCCTTAATTGCTTAACAATGTCACCTCCCCTTCCAATGATACTTCCAATCTTCTTAACAGGACATAAGTAGCGATATACAGTATCTTGGGAATCAATGGCAAAGTGGTCTCTGTCATCACCAGAATTTCTTCTTTTATTTGACCCATTATCGTAGTCAGACTGAGAATGAGACCGCTTTCCATAACTATTCTTCTGACCCGCCATTATGGTCGATGAACCAAATTCTGTGACCAATCAAAGTATGTAAATATAAAAACAGGATAACAACAGTAATATAAATAATCAAATGGCATTGCCCAGACACACATCAAATCAAACATCCCTCTTTGAATCACTCCTGCCTCCATCTAAGAAATTACAAGGCTGATATGATGATGACTCAGACCAAGATATGAGCTATGCATGATCACCTAAGCATTCTCACATGCACCTTAAAGATGACAACGGAGCCATGTTTTCAATGCACCTTAGAAAGTGACTCAAGATCCTTAACTTGATCACATCATAAATAATGTTCCAGACATAAAGGCGGTAGAAATGACAAATAGTAGGAATTGCATGAACACTAAAAATTTAATCCCGCAGATGGAGATAGAAAAAAGAGTATATTTTTTTTACGGGGAAAGAATTCTAACTTTTCCGATCATAACACCACTAAACTGCACATCTAAAGAACCTAACTAGCTAATATGAAGCATTTCCCTCTTCTTTGCAATACCCAGCCATATGTTTCACCAAGAAAATGATAATAATAAATGGGGGAAAAGAGGAATAAAAAGAATTGCGAAGAGATAGAGAGAGAGAGAGATTTCTGAGAATCTATGCTCCGTTCTAACTCGGTAAAACCTAGATCTGAAAATCCGTATCATAAAAACGCCGAATCCCACACGAATTAAGCGAAAATAGGAACGGGGATGAGCTCAAAACCATAAATTGCAGGCAATATTGTAAATAAATTGGAAGGGAAGAGATGGAGTCCGATCGTACCCTTGAATTGAATGGTTTAGAAAGGTAACTGGCGGAAGAGATAAAAGAGTTTGAAATTGGGAAATCTCCTCTCTTTTGCTCGCTATTCTCCGTTTGGGAGTGTCGTTTTCTGGTTTCTAGGGTTTTGACTGGACATTTGCGTTTTATTTGATTATTGTTTTTTCTATATCTAGATATTTCATGGATCGTCCTATAAAATTAGGATAATTCTAGAATCGGCACTGATGTTATCAAATATTACGATTCTTTTCTTCCCTCGAAAGACATGCAAGTTGTTTAATTGGTTAAACGGCTGCAGGCCCAACATAATTCGGAGGAGGAGGCTCAAGGCCCACCACAAAGGAAGCTATATATTGGGCCAAAAGAAACATATGTGTTGAGTCGGTGATCCTAATTGGGCTAGCAAGTAGGAACCTATTGGGTTACAATCAGCAAACAAGGGTCGTTCTCCTTTACGCACAAGACTTTATTCAGTTGTCAACAAAGAAGAGTGTTATCGCTGCTTATGAAGAGCCCACTGTGCGATCCAAATCTTGAAATGATAAGTCGGTTATTTGGATGGCCTACATGTTTCGCGTCCGAGGGCTTGTGCAGCTCAGGTGTCTGCTTCAGCAGTGATGTGGGTAAGAGTGGGTGCAAGTGTCCTTCCATGTCTGTGACTATACTAGATGAGTTTGATGAAATTTCTACCAGAAAGAGCTAGCCATCTTAACCGACTTCTTGTAAGTTACGGAAAGGGGACGTTGTAGGACGTTTGAAGCTGCTCATAGTGGCGATGATAGTGCTTAGCTTGGAGCAATTGGGCACGGGATGTAAGTATGGAGGAAGGAGGATTGCAAGTTGTAGTTATGGAGATTACAGTTGCTATACTACTAGAAATAAAGCTTCATATCACGTGTATTTGATCGGCTCCTAAAGATTAACTAAGAAAATGAAATGAATTGAGATATTATGATAAGGTTTTGTTATGTGCATGGTTTCTTTGAATGTTATGCCAACTGTAACTTGTCATTAGGTCAAATTATATATTATTGTTGTAACTACACTTTTATAGTTAAGTTGACATGTCCATATCAACAAAACAATCCCACTGACGGCTTATCTTCACGAAGGGACATACAAAACCTGTCAATGTTTGCCCACTTGGGCATTTGTCCTTTGATTTAACTAAAAGTATAGGATTTTTTTTGGTTGCTGGAGCAGTACATTTGTTACCTTAATTTCGTAATTATTGATATGTGTCGCTTGAACATCCTCGGTTAAATCCTTTCTTCAATGATGCTTTGCTTGTCCAAATTGATAATCAGATTTGATTTGCAAGAGATACATAAAAGTGGAGTAAAGCCGGAACCTTTGCAAATGATTTGACAATATATCCTTCCTATTTCTTGCCGGAGCTGCAAGAAACACAATTTGCTTATCACGTCTTAATTACAACCCCATCGTGAGTTTTTCACCATTTTTTTTAGTAGACAATCCCACTCATGCAAGTCTCAGAAATATTGAATGAAGAGAAGTAGTTCTATTAGAATTTCCTTTTTATTGACATCTTTTTGCCATCCTATCTCATCTCAAATTAACTTAACCGTCAGGATATCGTTGTCAAACATCTCACTTGGCAGACCTACTCAGATGATTGTAACCTTTATATATATTCATAGATGGACATGGTCCACTTAGCAAGTCGCTTGTAAAGAGAAGTGATTCCTTTGTACACATCCCTATTGAATTAACAGTACTGCAACTTTAATTTATATGCTGCAGATTTCAGTCACGGAGAAATATGTTTCCCTGACGTTAGCTGGTAACCAGACCATATGAAATGGGGACATCAGCTTAATTAATACCTAAATCTAACATGCACCCTCAGTAATGTTGGCCTGCATGTGTAGCTAGTACTCCTTCATTGACTTCTCTTATCCCTCTATGTATATATGAGAGGATGAGATGGTTGCATTTGGTGAATGTCTTTCACCATCTTAATATCAAATATTTGATGAGTATATAGAGTACTGGCATTTAGGTGGGGTATGTCATTTAATTGAATGTTGTGCTTTTCTATCAGCAGGAAATTGAATTGTGAACAAAAAAGGAACAAACTTGTTCCATCACTCAATTTTCGTCCTTGAATACATGTGATATGTTGGAAGCATTTCTTAATCAAACATTAGCTGTATGATGGAATCACTGATTGATGTTTCTCTGTGGTCAATTTAATCTATCTATCTGGGTACCTCAGTTTTTTTTTTTTCAAAATATATTTTTAAATTTACCATATGAGCATCTCTTGATCTTATTAATTAATAATATCAGTTGTCTTATTAACTAATATTGGCACTATCCCATCATCATAATAATCTCATATCGAAATACTTAAATTATATACGGGACATTTAACCATTTTCCAAGCTTCTGCGGGATCACCACCTGAGTTCCAAGAATTAAAATCATTGCAAAGGCTACTAGGCTAGACCCTGCAACTTGCACCAGGAAATAGACAATCCATCGAGTTTATATATGTTGGAGGAGAAGTGCTCAATTAGCATTTCCATGTAATTTTTATGCATAGAGCATCGAAGGAAACAGATCGGTGAGTTGCATCCAAAGATCAAATGTTAAAAGTTGGTGGGTGACAAGAGTTAAAAATCTTAACTTCAAGATTTTCATCAATCATTATTGGTTTTGAAAGATTACTCCAACTACCGATATTATAGCATGTTCTAAAGTAGCAGTTGGGAAATAATGATAATGCTAGTCACTGACTGTCAATCTCTTACCAAAACACCCTTAAAATTTCTGATTTTTCTGTCTCAGCTCCTAGATTGTATTCTTCACTGGAATTGCCAAAGGATAACTGAGAACTTAGATGAAGGGAAGTAGCGACGAAGTCTAAGATTAAGATTGGATATATAGACAACACTGAACCCACAATAGGATATGCTGAGATATTAAATGGATACTGTCTCCTCTATGACTATAGCGCCAGTGAATTCACAGCTACCCTAGCCTCATCTACAATTTTCTATGCTTGATTAATGTGAGTTCACAGAAACCATTAGTAATGTTAGCTAGACACAAGAATATCAAGACTATTTTTCAGTGCCTGAACTGGGGGTCCTCAGTCATTATATAAAAAATTGAAGGGTCAGATCATGTCCCAAAATGAAATGGGTCTGCTTTTATTGACCAATCATTACTATTTCTGAGCTCTTTTACACATTTTATCGACTAAGAGCTACTTATACTAAATTTAACCATCTAGGTGGAAGTCACACACTCTTTACAAATTTCAGAGGCACTTAATCTCAAAGAAAATGCCCTCTGGGTCTATAAAAGTTTGCTTTTACTGCACTGAAATCTTCCATAAAGGTGGTTCAGGAATCAGAAAAGTGAAGTAAGACATCAGGGCCCATCCCATATAGTGCTAAAGATATGCACCTTTTTTTTCCTCTCGGTTTCAGTTTGATCATGCACATCCATAGTATTATGTTAAAAATTCCAAGCTTTTAGTGACCAAGCAACTTTTAAAAGCCAGGACAAAAAGCTAAGAACATGTGTTGAGTGTAAGTACACAAAGCATTGGACCATGGCGACTACACAAGTGGTCTGAAAGATGGCTACAATAATAGTTAACTTATTTCACTAATTAGTGGGATTAATGAAAAAGTGAATTGGAATTAGATGGATGGATAGCTTCATGAGTCCAACGTTTAAAGAAACATAGCAGGGGAGAATGACTGTTGTTTCATATACAGCACTGAAGCATAGATATTAATTAACATGCATCCTACAAAAGAAAGAGACCTCAGAATTTAAGCTGATTTGTATTCTTTGGCGTATGTAGTGGGGACTAGTTTCAGTGATGGGGATATTTCAATGCTTAAATTCAGAAAATTGAACTTAGAAGTACCATGAAATTTTAAATTTCATAATAAATTAAAATGCTATCAAACTTAACATGTAAGAAATCATATAATTATACGTCCAAATTCAAAGCTTATAAGGGTGTATATATATATATATATAACCTAGATAATGTTGTACAGTCTTTTAAAAGACTGAATAGCGAATTGCCAAATTGAAAGGTTATTTTGGAGGGTCCAGGCAGTAAGAAAGTGACAAGAGAAGTTCCAAACATGAAAATACATGCCTAGTGAATATCCTCAACAACAATGACAAGAGAGGAGCTGAAATCCATTTTGAAAAATGGTAATTTTTGGCCCTGCAAACATGAAGGTAAAAGTTGATATGCACTTAGTTTTTATTCTAACTGTGATCAGATGAATGGGAAGTTTTTTTTTTTCAAAAGTTCACATGAATGAGTGCAATTTTCTGTCTAGTTTTTATTCTAACTGTGATCAGATGCATCAGAACTGTGATCTGAAATTTCTGGCCTTGAGAGATAAACAGTGGTTTGGTTTCTTCTAACATAGTTTGGGTATCAATTGGGCATAATAAATATGATGAGAGTAGAAGTCTATCCTAAGACAACATCCATGTGCTCTTATCACCATAAGCCCACTACTCCATTTCTATAGATGGCCATGTTAATGTATATCCCATTTAATGATAAACAGAAAAGCTATATAGCTAGGGACCATGTCTACTTGCTTCTTTTTTATTAAATCTCCTTCATGAGGTGACATCATGTATAAGTATTACTGTGCTCATATTTGGTTTATATTTCAAAAATAATTTTTCAATATATAAATTGAGCTTAATTGGAGAATAAATAAATTAGTTGAAATACGAGTATTTTAATTTGACTTTAATAATAGTATGATAACAAACAAAAATAATAAAATAAGATTAAAAAAATATATGGTAACCATAAGTTACGGCTGTATTGTGATGGGCATGGTGGACTCATTGATAGTGGTTGAACTGGAACCCAATCCATTTTTTGTCTTCCTTCAGCAATGCCAATCAATATTAACGTTCAATATTGTCGGAAGAGAAATATAACCTATAGAAGCAGAAATCAGATAGCCCCACTTTGAATTTCTTGGCATTTTTCTCTAATGGAACAGCTAGCCAAGCTTCAAAAACAAAAACCACACGGTTTGAATCCTGAACCCACAAAAACCGCTTTCAACCCTCTAAAAAACTACTTTGTTCCTACAAAATTTAGTTCTGAAAAACCACTTATAACAATTGCATTGCATGGTCCCAACGGCCTAAAACTTGTCATCTTGTCAGTCAGGCTTGATGTTGACAGACTTCTATTTATTCCCTTGAAGCCCCTCTTCTTCATTTCCCACACTCAAAGCTACTTCTTTCAAGGTTCCTTTTCTTGTATTAACCTTTCCTTTTTCCTCTTGTTTTCTTTACTCTTTCTGCAAATATAATATTAAATAATGTGCTCAAGTGCCCACATGGTTAATTTGTGCAGGAATATGGCTCTTCTTGGATTTCTTGCAGTTTGGTTTCTCTCAATTGTCTCGTCTGCTCATGGATACTACGGAGGTTGGATTAATGCTCATGCAACCTTCTATGGAGGTGGTGATGCTTCTGGCACAATGGGTATGTCACATTGGTCTTTAATTTTAATCATGTAATGCACATGCCGGCATGTTCCTTTTTTGCTTATAGATTCGTTCTCATTTTCTTCTAGGTGGGGCTTGTGGTTATGGAAACCTTTACAGCCAGGGTTATGGAATCAACACAGCAGCACTAAGCACTGCATTATTTGACAATGGCTTGAGCTGTGGAGCTTGCTTTGAGCTTAGGTGTGTGAATGATCCACAATGGTGCCTCCCGGGCTCCATTGTTGTCACTGCCACTAATTTCTGCCCACCAGGAGGCTGGTGTGACCCTCCCAACCATCACTTTGATCTTTCTCAACCTATCTTCCAACACATTGCCCAATACAGAGCTGGTATTGTCCCAGTAAGTTACAGAAGGTAGGCCACTCATCTCCATCTTAACTTCACGCTTTCCTTCATACCCAGCTCATGAAATGACTCCAATATCACAGTGTCGAAGCAGGCTTTTTTTTTTTTAGTTGCTAATTACTGTTTATGTGTTTATAGGGTAAGATGCAAGAGAAGTGGAGGCATTAGGTTCACAATCAATGGGCATTCCTACTTCAATTTAGTACTCGTAACCAATGTAGGTGGAGCAGGCGATGTGCACTCAGTGGCCATAAAGGGTTCAAGAACCAGATGGCAACCAATGTCAAGAAACTGGGGCCAAAACTGGCAGAGTAACTCCTACCTGAATGGACAGAGTCTCTCTTTTCTAGTTACCACCAGCGACGGCCGTAGTTTGCTCTCTTACAATGTGGCCCCTGCTGGCTGGTCCTTTGGCCAGACATACACTGGAAGGCAGTTCCGATATTAATTAGCAGAGCCTTTCAGTCTATTATAAGATGCACTATTAAGCTACAGTATGGATTGAGTAACTACTAATTAATGCACCTTTCGTGAAATAGAGTGCACTTTAGAAGAGATCTTCTGGGGTTCAAGATTTATCATGATTTGGCCCTTTCCGATAACTTCTCATATTTTTACAATGGTATTGAGTTTTTGCAGTTCAAGTTGGCCTCAAGGTTTTAGTTGGTGGGGACGAGGGGGAGATCATTTGTAAATGAAGCAAGTTTCTTTGCTGCTATTATATCAAACTTATAGACGCAAGTAGTTCTAAATATGCTTGTGGAACAAGAAAAAAAGAACACATTTTTGCTTGTTTCGAGTAAGCTCATGCTCTAGTTAATTCAGTCTGATCCATCAAATCATTGAGTTATGTAGTAATTACTAAATCAAAATGGATGCAATACAAGTAATTTAAGTGAAAATCTGATTTGTTGGGCAGTAGCTTCCACCTAATACGCCAATCACAATTAATGCATGCGCACATGCAGATTATAAATCAAAGAAATTACCACATTGAAATGCGAAGAAACAAGGTATATATTAGTCAATTTGCTATGGCATATACATATTTCATAGTAAATTACAAACTGAAGAACAAGGTGCTGTTGTGCCCTATCAAGACTTTGACAACGACAGAAGACTGAAGCTGTGCCTGGGATAAGTGCGTAATAAATTTATGGGCAAAGCACCGACAAGTGACCGGTAAAGCTAAGAGGATGTTTTTTGTAGAAAAAAAGAGGAAGAAAAAGAAGAAGATGGTTGCAGTTACTGGCGCATCCATCGCTCTATCCAAGTATTATTATTCCTTCCTGGTCATCTGAATATGGAAAAGGGAATTTTATTAAACAAGTATGTGGAAATATCTGAATTTTTTTTTATTACACGTATGAAACGAAGCTGGATTGGGTAGAATATTGTCGGTAGAAAAACAGGTCCACCAACAAAAATGTTGCGTGGCATCACCATATTCAATCATGGGACATCCGCAATTTAAGCAGATGACTTTTTACGTTTCCATCGTATCCAAGCCTTGTGAAACACGGGCCATCTCCCTTCCCTGACCTGCTACACTCGAAAGTTAACATATGCTTAAATTTAAATTCCTCAAATAAATAAATTATCATTATTATATAAACTGTAACTAAAAACATGGCTATCAATAAATTATTTTTATGGATATTAAAAATTATAAATCTATTTTATGGATAAACAAAATATTAATAAAGCAAGAGAGAGATTGATTGAAATGGGGAGTTCGTTACGAGATCGGCATCAAAGGCAAGCTGGAAGCATATACTAACTAAAAAGGCAAGCAAGAGCACATGTGGGAATTGAATGTGAGCATATATAGGCGAAAATAGCTAAATGCAAAGTGATTTTATCTTAAGATTT
>CAOGCB010370328.1:0-10154 GCA_948266635.1 Cnidoscolus chayamansa | reverse complement strand
GTTCAATGTAGAAATAAAGAAACAAAGGCTAATGGCTTATTAGTTGATCTAACAAACTAAGTTTGGCAGGCCAGCTTGTGGGATCCAGGTGTGCATCTGACTTTAATGTGATAATAACTAGAGCTTCCTACCTAAACATTTATGTTATAGATTTAGTAGGCCAATAATCCATTTAAAGGATTTTTTGTGGGGCTTCCTTAATCTAAAGATTGCAAGGTGGAAAGTTATTTTAGCTCAATCTATTTATAGGATGAATAATATGGTAGATAATTATTCAAGTGCAAGTAATTCACCATTCTTGGCTATTACATGAATTTTCATATGGAATATAACATTGAGTGTTTGCTATTTTCCTTTTATTATAGAATAGGAAGTTAGACACATAAATATTCGTACATTGATTAGAATATAGTAATTGTAATAATTACATAATTGTAGGGATTTTTATTCTTTTCCTATTTCGAAACTTTGAGCTGTATATATGCACGTTGTACCATGAGTAAGACATTAAAATTTTACCTCTCAAAGTAAATGGTATGAAATGTGGGGGGAAATTCTCAAACTCTCTATTTTCGACCTAGAGACTATGTGTTGAATACCATCCTTTTGTAAACCTTGGTCATCTATATAGGGTAACATTTTGATCTCACCTTCCATCCTAGGAGGCGTGCATATTTTCGATGCTAATTTCACAAACCATGGTCATTAGAGCACATGCCACTCTCACCCGTATGCCACCACGAGACACACCAACACTTTAGGCTGTTCTAGTGACCTTTTTCCTTTGGTCTTTCTTGCTTGGTCGAGTTGAATAAGAGACCATGGTCATTAGAGTTACTGTTTTGTTTGATAACACCTTGAAGGTGCTCTTTCTAGATAATATTGAAGGATTATCGAGGCAACTAATAGACATGGAAGGAGGGGGTGTCCAATTCATTTCAAAACCAGAAGTCCACAACCCACATGGACTTTTGGCCGTTGACCACTCTCTGGTTACAACAACTAGTGTTGATCTTCCTTGTTGTAATAGTCAAGATCTTATCGATGAGATGGCACCCACACTGAAGTAAAGGTATATTTTGCTTGGATGCGCTTGAAAGTTCCCACTTTGCAGTGGTTTCATGAGCTCCATTGATGAAATTCTCTTCTCACTTGGGCCCAATTAAAAATAGAGTTATTGCAGACTATAGAATGAACATTACTGGAACATCTTTTACACACCAAGTGTTACTTTTCACAACCCATATAGAATTCTGGTCATTGACAACTCCAATTACAACAATCAAAGTCGACCTTCCTTGTTGTAATGGTCAAGATCTTACCAATGAGATGTTACCAAGCGAGCCCATCTTGGTAGATAACAAAGTTTTGTTTCTAGGCTTTTATAAAGTGTGTTAAGACTTAAGAAAATGGACTGGGCTTAACTTCACCCCAACAACTAGCTCAAGAGGGGAGGCGTACCTGAGGCCTTTTAAGGGCACATATTACTTATTCCAAACCAATGTGGGATTCAACACACCCCTCTCACATCCAGACCAATTGGTGTATGAAATACAAACAGGAAGCCCAACACACTTAGCCCAACACACCTAGCCCAAATACAAACAGAAGACCTAACATTGGATGGGAGGCTCTGATACCCTGTTAAGAAAAGAAGCTGGGCCTAGTCCTTATATTTCACATTGGTTTGGAATATGAGTTGTGTGCCCCTTATAAGGCCTTAGGGACCCCTCCCCGCTTGAGCTAGCTTTTGAGGTGGAGTTAGGCGCAACTTGTTTTCTTAACAAACCCATCTAGGGAAAGGGAGAAAACAATAATTTTCTTCAATTTCAGAATTGTGCTTATGCTAGCTTGTTTGGTTAGCACGAGAATTAATTCTTGGGGTCGTGTTATGTATAGGGACTGAGAATAAAAAATAGGGATCAGGGAGAAAGAACAGAGACGAGAAATAGAAGATTGGAGGAGATGAGAGAAGAACAAATTAGATGAGAAGAGAATAGGAATGAGTAGGTAGAGAATGGTGCTCTTGTTATTGATGATTCTTTTCATGATGCAAGTACATTCACTTTCATCTCTTTATATACAATCATAGCAATAACTGTCTTTAACAAACTAACTACTTGAGCTAACTTGTAACTAACTCAGTTAATTCTCTTCAAGAGTTACAATAGTTTCCCTCCAACTACCCAGTTTACTCTTTATTATATGTTTTCTTCCCTCTTCTATAATATGTAATAATACCCTTTCCAAGAGAATCTTCTTGTCTCCAAAAAGATGGAGATTTTGGAAATTAAGCCACTATAAAAGAATGATCTTCACATGCTCTAAGCTGAATTGTTTTTATTTTAGTATCACTACAAGTCTCCACACTAGAGATTTTTCTTTTCCGTTGTCTTCTTGATTTCTCCCATTCATCCTTCATAAGAATGATAAAAGCACATGAATAGAACTCCCTTTGTGTCAATCTCAGGTCCAAATACATTGCAAGATTCTGATCTTGATAGAATTGCTCTTCACCAAGATACTCAAAAAGGAGTTATGTGTATTACCTTTGTACTTGTCTCTAGCTTCATCAAAGATCCGCTTCTCATTACCATTGCCCTTCAGTATGATAAATTTAGGGACATCAATAGAAGCAAGAATGCTTACAACAACGAAAGCAAGATTATGATTTACATCTTTTGCATATTGGCCTATCTTCTCCATGGAGAATCCATTTTTCTTGAATCTCCTTGAGGGCAACGCAGCTCTTGCAGGAACTTGGACTAACATAAATTACTTCTGCTGGGACACATATTCTGTATTACCACTAATAACAATCTTATTCTCTTGCCCATCATCAAGAATATTAAACTCAACTGCTATGTTTTCATTCTTAATAGACACTTGCTCTATTTTTGGAGATGAAATAGCATCTGTCATGACATTTTACATTTCCCTTTGTATTGGTCCTTGCAATTTTACCATTTTCTCGTCATCCCACTTCTTCCATATTTTCTCCCATCTTTCCGCATATCTTGTAAATGCTCTATCAATAATTTCACGAGTTCTTTGTTCCAAATCCAACAGCTTTTGTTCCTAAAATTGTGTTTCCATGATCTGAAAATGTAATTCCATTTTGTTCAAAAAACAATTGAGGAAACAAGAACTTCAAGAAAACGGTTTCAGAACCATTTTAGGGAACCTTTTGAGCACTGTGTTCTAGCAGAGCAAAGAGTCAATAAAGAAAAAAAAAAGAAATTGAGGAAATTTGCAGAAAAGTATACCAATTTCAGCAAAACCCCTAGATTGAAATTTTAAGAAACAAGTTTCTTCAAATGGAGAAAGTGAGAAACTTCAAGTGCACAAAATAGAAGGAATAACTAGAAGCCAAAAACAAAAGAAAGAAGAAAGTAGAAAAAGGTTTCAAGAACTTAAAGAAAGGAAATAATAAAGAACCGGTTCTTGGAAAAGAGATCAAGAAAGAAAAATTTTGAGGGAAAATCAAGAATAGAAATTGAGGGGAAAAGAAAATGAAGAAGTAGAGAGTTTCAAGAAAGAAGGCGAACATTTCGAAGGGAAAGATAGACAATTTAGAGAGAGAATTTCAAGAAAGAAGAGACAAAATTTCAAGATAGAGAGTTTAGAGAGAGAATTTCAAGAAAGGAGGAGGAGGAAAATAGTGAGAAAGAAGAAGAAAGAAGGAAGGAACAAAGGAAGAGGCAAAAGAACAAAAGAAACCTAGTTTGGAAGACTACTATTGATTTGCCATAGATGCAACTCCAAAGAAGCAGTTTCCAATAGTTGCCTAGTGATCTAACAACTCTGATACCATGAGAGAGAGAAAGAACAAAAATGAGAAATAGAAGATTGGAGTAGATGAGAAAAGAACAAATTAGATGAGAATAGAATAGGAATGATCAAGTAAAGAAGGGTGCTCTTGTTATTGATAATTCTTTTCATGATGCAGGTACATTCACTTTCATCTCTTTTTATACAATCATAGCAGTAACTGTCTTTAACAAACTAATTACTTGAGCTGACTTGTAACTAACTCGTTTAAGTCTCTTAAAAAGTTACAACAATTTCCTCCAACTACCCAGTTCATTCTTTCTTATATGTTTTCTTCCTTCTATAATATGTGATAGGTTGCATGCCAACCTTTTTTATTTACATGTTGTTTGTTCTTGTTGAATCCCATATCGGTTTGGATTGAGGATTATGTGCTACTTAGAAGGCCTTGCGCACCCCTCCCCTCTTGAGCTAGCTTTTGGGATGGAGTTAGGCATGACTTATTTTCTAATATGGTATCAGAGCCTTTTATTTAATGTTGGGCCTCCCATTTGTGCTTGGGCTAGGTGTGTTGGGCCTCTTGTTTGTGTTTCACGCTCCAGTTGGTCTGGGCAAGGGAGGGGGCGGAGGCGTTGAATCCCACATCAGTTTGGAATGAGGATTATGTGCTACTTATAAGGCATTGGGCACCCATTCCCTCTTGAGATAACTTTTGGGGTGGAGTTAGGTCTGGCTTATTTTCTAATAATTCTTATTTTTTTGTATCAAAATTACCGTAAAGGAAGAAGTGTGGCAACTGATATTGAGCCATTCTCATTGCTGAATCCATACAAGCAACTATTTACTCTCCATATTCCATTATTGATATTGTTCAGCTCCTAACTCTATCAAAAGAGGAGCTTTTTATTATTCTTCATCCTCTATCTCACCTCAGATTTAATTTCAGATCTAATATCTTCCAATTCCCTGGCAATATAAGCTTGAACATCTCGGATAACCAATTCAGCCACTCGAGTGGCTTCCTGACTCACTACCAAACTCCTTGTCATATTGCAACACCTACCAGAAAGAATGCAAGCAAAGCGCACAACATGAAAGAGCTTACTTCCAATTTGTCCATTGCAGCCCTTGGATTAGAGTTCACACTTCACACTGAAGAGCAAAATAGAATAACATAATAAGAGAGAAGACAAATGAAAAAGAGATGGAGAGAATAGAATAGAATTTTGATAGAAAATGGCTGGTTCGTTATTAGAGTTTTTTATTGCATTTTCTGTTACAGTTATCTTTATAACTCATCTATACTAGCTGTTTTCCCAAGCAGATTTCATCTTCTTCAACTGCTAATTCTCTTCCCTCAAAAACTAACCACCCTCCAATTACTACTTCCCGTATACAACCTCTCTCCTTTTACACTTCTTCCTTTTATAAGTAACATGGTTTAAGCTGAATAATGCTGTGGGATCAAATTGTGCATGTGCAAGTCTTACATCTTATTTCATTGCAAGGTAAAGCAATAAAGTTAGATTCCAATATTCTGCTCTTGCTAGTTTTGTTAATTGGTTTGTTTGTTTTAAGTTGTTATTTTATTCTCTTTTTTTTTTCGTTTGTTTATGATGGTGCACAACATGCTGCTCAACTTAATTACTTGCATTTGTTGTGTGTTTTATTCGATTGTTTCCAATTGTGTATTCAGAAAACTGCAAGAAGTGGTCTTCACATTCTCCTTGGAGGCATTTGTGCTTTAACAGTTGTGATCTTCTTTCGATTTGTAAGTAATTTTGTTGCATTTCTTTCGGGTCTTCACCTTTTAAGTTGTGTTTTATATGTTGACCAATCTAAATGTATGCAAATGCTTAGTTATGTTGACTTTTGAATCACAATAACTTAAGATAGGAGTGGTAAAAAATTTAGCACTCTTCAAGATATTGGGTAGATTTTCACTATTTGATGTGAGGGATTTGTACGAGCATTGGAAGTGATATAAAATAAATTGCAATATTTGTTGATCATCACATGACAAGTTTATAGGGTGGGGGGTGCTAATTCATGCAGTGAGCATAACAAGAAAGGAGAGTGTTTTCTTATCTACAAGATAATAGTTATACCAAAAGAATGATATGTTAATCTGATGCAGTCCTAGGAAATAGTGATTGACATATCAAAAGCCCTCCTGCTTAGCTTGATTATCACATCACAACTTCGCAGGCACAAGGATTTTGATTCCAGCATTTTCTAGAAACTGAGAAATCCGTAATACTTCACATGTTTGTTCCATTGCTCTATATTTTGATTCAGCACAGGATTGAGAAACTACTCCCTGCTTCTTACTCCACGCTACTAAGTTACCTCCAATAAATACACAATAGCCTGAAGATGATCTCCTGTCAACTTTACATCCTGCCCAATCTGCATAAAAAAAAACACTCGATATTTGAATGCCCATGATTTCTATATAAGAAGCCACATCATGGGGATCCTTTCAAATAGCATAAAATTTGTCCCAAAGCTTTTCAATGAGTGACAGTTGGAGTAGACATAAATTGACTTATTACACTGACAAAGTAAGCAATATTAGGATGGGTCATTGTGAAGTAGTTCAATTTTCTAACCAACCTTATGTATTTCTTTGGATCTTTAAATAATTCACCATTCTTTGTTGTAAGCTAGAGATTAGGAGTCATCGATGTATTGCAAGACTTAACACCTAGTTTTCCTATTTCTACTAGCAAATCCATGACATATTTCTTTGAGATAGAAAAATGCATTTTTTGCACATCATAACTTCAATATCCAAGAAAAAATGCTTCAACATGCACTAGTTTTTTGTCTAAAAATGGTCTTTAAGGAATGATTTGAGAGAGAAAATTCTTGTGACATCACTGCCTGTAATAATTATATCGTCTACATAAACTATTAACAGGATTAGGCCATTCTCGGAATGCTTATAAAATACAGAATGATCAGATTTATTTTTCTTCATGCTAAAATTTTGAACCACCTCAATAAATCGTTCTAACCAAGCACGAGACTTTACTTTAAACCGTACAAGGATCTGGGCACTCCATACACCTCAAAGTACTTTACACACTTCCTAATCCAGGGTCTAGGATCAGATTTTCTATCAAAAGTTATAAGCTCAATTTTCAGCATGAATCTAAAGTTACCTGGTTGATCTGAAGTCGATCCCATATTATTGGAATCGCGACTAGGCACTTGCATTCTCCTGGGATTGGGCAGAATCCCCTTGCTTCCAATCACCATCAGGGGATCGCCTACTTCCCCCACATCCTCGCCAGTGGTTGCCTTGATTTTCTCAAGCATACCACTGCCTCCAAAAATTATTCGCGGCTCCTCTAGAATTTTGTTTCTATTGTAGATCATGCTTCTATTGAACTCCTCACGCAGATCTTCATTATCCTTTTGAGTTTTCTCCTGCATTGCCCAAAGTTGCTATTCAATTTTGCTCATTTGAGCTTCCAAATTGACTGTAGTTGAACGTGTCATTTGCTAACTGCGAATGGACTAGACTCTGAAACTTCAATAACCCTCTAAAAAAAAGAACATAACTTCCTAAGGCTCTGATACCATGTTAAAAAAGTAGGTCAGGCCTAATTCACTCCAAAAGCTAGCTTGTGAGAGGAGGATTTCCAAGATTTTATAACTAATATATGTTTTTCCTACCAAACTGATGTGAGATTCATATTCTCAACAATAAGAATGGGCAGCTGAAGGATAATGAGAACAAATAAATCACTAAAGACAAAAATAAGGGCGCATTAAATATATATTCTAGAAGAGCTAAGAAAACTCCCTGGGGATTGAGAAATTGCCATTACAACAGAAGACCTTTGGCATGTGAAGGGGGATCGCTAGTCTATATAAGAATAAAAGAAAAAAATAGAGAAGGGTATGTATGTTTTTTAGAGTATTACGTGGGTAGGCATTCCTAGGGAACGCGTTTTCTTATATTGTTCCCTTGCTAAGAAATTATACTCGTGTGTTCTTCCTCCTTTTCCCAAGTTCTATTTCTCTAGAAATTCCTACTCTATGAGAAAAGGGGTCCAAAAGTTATGTAGGCCAGTTGGAGCCTTGTTACAAGAGCTCTGATTTAAGTAATACAATAGCCTCAATTCAATGCCAATATGGAAGATTTTGATGGAAATGGATATAATTTAGGAGATGTGGATCAAAGTGTCAAGGACTTTGATGGGAAACCTTGTGAAGTCTCTAGGTTGCCATTTTTTCTTGAATGATTGAATTTATTTATGTTTTTTCATAGAGAATTTTGTAAATAATGGCTATGGTATGAATTTAATGCTAAAAACTTTTGGATGCGTGATGATTTCTTAAGAGCTTAAATTTCATTGAAGGACCATATTTTCTTTGTGTTGAGAATATGAATCCACATTTGTTAGGTAGGACAAGTATATGTTAGTTATAAAACCTTGACAATCTTCCCATTTTGAGCTAGTTTTTAGGGTGAGTTAGGCCCGGCCTGTTTCCTTAACAAGGTATCAGATCATCCGATTCGATATTGGGCCTCCTTTTTGTATTTGGCCTAGGCGTAATGGGCCTTCTGTTTATGTTTCACGCTTCAGTCGGTCTGAGCATGAAGGGCAATGTTGAGAATATGAATCCCACATCGGTTAGGAAAAAATATATGTTAGTTAGGTCTTGGCAATCCTTCCCTCTTGAACTAGCTTTTGGAATGAATTAGGCTCGACCTATTTCCTTAACACTTTGTATATTATGTTGCTTGTGGAGAAATACACTTAATGTGTGTATTTTTTTCATCTTCTTCATTATTACATGTACAGAATATATATACAAGAATTAGTTTAATTACAGCAGGTTCTTCTAGCTAGAATTCAGGGATTGAGTCTTAAACTCTAATCCCTGAATTTATTTTTTAGAATCAGAATTTAATCCCTAGAATCAAGGCTAGATCCCCAAAGAATCAGTTCTAAATATCAGGTGCAATCCCTGTGGATTTTTGACTGATTTTGTCTGCTATTTAATTTTTCAATATTTTTGCGATTCCTTTCATGAAATGAGTGCTCTTTTTGTGGGTCACGATTTAAGTGATGGAGTGATACTTTGCTTTGACTTCTCCTTAAGCTTTTAACTACCTTGCTTACAGACCATAAGTGTACAATATCCATAGCTTTTAATTTTTGCAATTTTATTCGAACTACCAAAGTTTGTTGCAATTTTATCTCGTTTTTTCGAACCAATGCTTCAACTCCGTTTTTTATTGATCTATGGTAACAATGATCGGACCACCTCCACTACTATCAATATCTCAAAAACTTCTTTTTGACATTCATAGGACATCAAAAATCATAGCTAGTTGGGTAGATTGAGTGGTTTCATTCACTCGCTGTCTCCTCATCACAATGAAATCATGCAACCATTTGATGTTTCATGGGTATTAGAGTGAAATTTTGGAGGTAGTGGTGGTAATTAGTAGGGGTGAACAATCATGGGTGGCCATAAAAAAGTTGAAAAATGGGGTTTCCTTCATTTGGCAAATAAAAGAAAAATTGAATATATGCTCAACAATTGTTTTTTTTGGTAATTATAAGGGAAACTAAAGTTATGGACTAAATTGGCGAAAGGCAAAACATGTTTTGACTATATTTGGTCTTCGGGCCTTATTGTATCATTGTTTCCTTTGCAGAGACCCAAAATTTTACGAAGTGTTGAAGATGTGGGTTAGGCTTGGCTCACTCTTATCACTTGCTATGTTTTCCCTCCGTATTCACAACTGAGAGTCGGTTGTTAGTTTGTGAATTAAGGTCTTAAGCACCAACCCTAGAGGTGCCTGTAGTAGACCAGCATACCTACAACAATCTTCACATTGCTCTCTATCTTCACTGCTGGAAACACTTCTCTTCAAAACCATGCACGAATATTTCCACCCCGTGCTTCTCCTTTGGGATGTAGTTAAGGCCAGCCCAAGTTTGTGCAATTAAGGTTATTGTCCACGACCTCACCCAAAAAAAAAAGATTATGGAGCTATATAATATTTTAATGTTAAGGTTAGTTGATGATTTTGTTGTTCCATTCTCAATATCTCAGGCCACCCATCCAACTCGCTCCTTCTGCCATTAGGCTAAAGTACTTTGATGATTATTTGAATTATAAATGGCTGTCAGTTGATGAGCTAGACAATGGCACAGTTTACGATCATGTGATCTGTGATGTTATTATCTTGGGTGGGGTAATCCCTTATAGATTTTGTTGGTTCTGAGTTGATTTTGTGGTTTTCATTTGCTTCTGGTTTTTTTGGCTTAATGTTCATTTTCTCGACTATTGAGCAGGCAAATTGGTATATAATATAATCAGTTACTTGGGTGTAAGAAATTGGATAATTTGTT
>CAOGCB010370293.1:0-15529 GCA_948266635.1 Cnidoscolus chayamansa | reverse complement strand
TTTTATTAATTAGGTTGATATCAGACTGCTGATTTTATATTATTTGGGTAGTCATAATGTCTTGCTAGAGGCCACTTATGACTTGTGGGCTTGCAATGGGATTGGCCCACTGCCAACATAATATAAACCTATTGGGTTGCACAGTAGAATGTATTGAACGGACCAGGTCTAATTTGGGCCTTTTAATTTTAAGTATCTAATTAGAATACTTATGTTAGATACTTAACCCTAATCAAATTCGATTAGGTTAGGGTTAAGTGATATATTATAAAGGAGTCTTTACCTGCATTATTCGATAGCAGAGAGTGAGCGGTCATTTTTGAGAAAAACACCGGCCAAAGAGTTAAAAAACCCTAAATAGTGAAAGGAGCTAGCACTCTACGACGTTCAGTGATAGTCGTTCGTGTGTGGATACCAGCAGAGGATGGTCGTTCATCGAGCAGCACCTGTAGTCTGATTACCAAAGTTTTCTGCACTACAAGAGGTAACTATCATATCCCTTTCATTGAATTAACTTGAATCTCATGGATCCTTGGAGGGTTTCATGTATTATCCGCTGTGTTTAATTATTTTACATGATATATGAAACCCAACAGTTGTGCAACCTCATGGCATACCGTCTTGCTTTCTTCCTCTCTGTATCGTATGTTTCTCTTATATATTGCAAAAGATCAGTGAACTGGTATGTGTACTCATCTACACTCATCTCATTTGTTTGCCGAAGTTGCTTAAACTTCATCATCTTAAGTTCTCTTGAACTATGTAGGAATACCCACTCTATAAACTCTACAGAAAAGTAATCCCATGTTAGCTCCTCTACCTTGGGATCAATGTGCACTTTGTACCACTCCTTTACCTTCTTGAATGGGAGTGTGAATCCAACCATCTGAATTGCTCTACTATCATTTGCCCTCAGTTCATCTGTAATAATCTTCACTGCCTTTATATACTTAAATGGATCATCTCTCTCTTTATACGTGATAGCATCCAACTTCAAGTAGTCAATCATCATATTCTCGTCACTACTCCCCAAAGTTGCCTTAGGTGGCTGAGGTGGTGGAGCAACTTGTTGGGTTTCATATATCATGTAAAACAATTAAACGTAGCGGATAATACATGAAACCCTCCAAGGATCCATGCAATTCAAATTAATTCGATGAAAGGGATACGATAGTTACCTCTTGTAGCGCAAAAACCTTTGGTAATCAGACTACAGGTGCTGCTCGATGAACGACCATCCTCTGCTGGTATCCACACACGAGCGACTATCACTGAACGGCGTAGAGTGCTAGCTCCTTTTGGTATTTAGGGTTTTAATTCCTTGGTCGGCATTTTTCTCAAAAACAGCCGCTCACTCTCTCCTGTCAAATAATGCATGTAAGGACCCCTTTTATAACAGAGCACTTAACCCTAACCTAATCGAATTTTATTAGGGTTAAGTATCTGACATAAGTATTCTAATCAGATACTTAAAATTAAAAGGGCCCAAATTAAACCTAGTTCGTTCAGTATATTATAGTGTGCGACCCAATAGGTTTATATTATGTTGGCAGTGGGCCAATCCCATTACAAGCCCACAAGTCATAAGTGACCTCTAGCAAGACATTATGACTACCCAAATAATATAAAATCAGTAGTCTGATATCAACCTAATTAATAGAACATGTCATAATCCTTTTGTCACACGATATCTAGTTTGAACATAAGTCATGGTCACTGTCACACTTATATTGTCCAACTATAAAGTTTCTCGATTACAAAGTTGATTGATAAAATCAAATGACATTGATCACTATATCAATTCATTTGAGCACGACCATGCATTTATCAGTCCAACTTATCAAGAGGCCTGTAAGATATCTCTCTCATAAGAGAGGGACAAATTATATCTTGATTATTCACTTTCCTCCACATGATTTTCTTCATGTTTAATCACAACCTTTGTGATTATCCGATTAAAGATAACGTTTGATTATGTCAAACTATGATGTCTCTCATGTAGGAAACTGTGATAATCTCAAGTCTAAGGACTTCAATGACATAACTATTATGAGATTACTTATGACACTTAATCCATGTAGTGATCTCATAGGTGGGTCTATCCAGTACCTTATTCTCCAATAAGTACTTAAAAGTTTGATTTTTATCACCATATACATGATCATCTCATAATCATCAATCAAACTTATACTAGTCTTAATTCATTACTAATTTCCATAAATATGAATAACTAGGGATATCAAATTATTATAATAAAACATGAAAGCATTATAATAATTTAGAAAAACTTCCATAAATGAAATTATGACAATACAATTAAGGTCCAATCATAAGGCCTAGGGCATAACTACCAACACAAATAGTTTTGTAGTAGGTTGTGGAACTGGTGGGACTAATAGGGCTAAGTTCTCTACTACTACACTTGGGTAGTCGTAGTAAGGTGGGTACATTTGTATGGTGAGTAAGGTGGGTAATACGAGGGATCAGGCATGTATTGAGGGTAATATAGGTAGTCCTAGTACCTTAAGGTGTCACTACTAAGATACCCATAACCACCCCCTATATTCGTAGTTATATGGTAGAGGTGAAAACCCTTGAGCTGATTTATCACCCTAACCACTAGTATACCCTTCCACTCCTCTAGTATTCATATGCAAGTTTTCATCTCTCCATCCTACATCCTCAGCTATCAAGTCTCCCATGGACATCATGGAAGGCTCTCTACATTCCTGTTTACATCAAAGGACCTCCATGAGTCCATTGACGTATCTCCCTATGAGCTCCTTCTTACTCTATGCCTCGCTGTGGAGGTATTAGGGAGATTCTCTAATCCCTCATGTTCAGGACTTCCTAAAAAATGAGTTGATAGTCTTGATCACTCATATTAGCTTTTCTTAAGAAGATAAAACATAACATATCGTTAACATAACATTTAGTTCATGTGTCACCACATGAACTCACATAGCAATTCACATAATCAAACATTCATATGCATAGTATACATGTGATCATATACTTAGCATATTCATCATCATAATCATGACATTTAATATTTACTCCCTAATGGACATGTACTCCTTATGACGTTTGCCCCATGACATTCTATAAAGATTTTACATGCATTTCTAGGTCTAATCTTTTCAACCTAATGTTTTGATACCAAGTTTGTAACATCCCACTCTTATCAGACTACTACTGGCATTAAAATCCCAACCACTCGAAAGTGACTGAAACCCTAACAAGTTGTAACATTATATAACATTTCCATTACGTTTCATTACATTACATTTCTGCTGCATTTACATTTAACATTTATATTTCAACATACATTAACATGGTAATCTCATGCACTCTATGGATTTAGGTTCAACATATCATAAGGAATAATTAAGTTTCTAATACATGTGTCATACATATACTTGTATGTGCTATCATAATTAACATGCCATAAGTAACTTAATCTAAACATAGAACATCATTTATACACGAGATTATAACTTAAAACATTAAACATTGTACTTTTAAACATCTTAAGGGCAAAATACATGAACTACATTATAGTGACACATCCAGTCTACCTTGATTTTTCTAGTACATCTTGCATATCTGTGAAAAACGAGATGGGAATTAAGGATGGGATAGGAGGACATAAAACATTTAATCTATTTAAATCTTAATGAGAATATACATAAAAATATATCATAAAATAAAAATTTTCTGCACATGTAATGCAACACCTTCGAAAATTTCACCTTAAGTAATATTGTCACCAAGATCCCTGAGTAATTCCAGTTGGCAAGTCAACTTTCGAAAACTACCCGAAATAATAATATACACCAAGAAGCTCCTTTCGGCTATTTGGACTTATCATATACATAAACACATCATATACATCCCGTGGAATGTTCCAAATCCATCATTTGTTTCATCCGAGGGACAATTCATGGTACATCCTGAGGGACATGCCAAATGGACTTACATAAAACTTTTTAAGGGACATTCCTAGAGATGTTCCCCGTAGGTCATAACATAATCATTAACATACGGGATCAAGAGTCATCCAATATCACCTTTCACATAAAATGTAATAATGCAATGCAACATATCTTGTGTTCTAATGCAAACATCCTATAATAACTGTGATACATGAACATGTGGTACACATTCCATTTCTATACCATAAAACATATTAGTTCATATCCACTCACCTGGTAACAAACGTGTTTCATGAATCTGTGGTTCATCACTGAAGTCCTTATGTCCCAAGGTCTAATCCCGTATTTCGGACTTAGGATTAGAGACTAACTATAGACCTTGAACATACTTTAAAAACATTCTCATAAACCTAAATTAACATAGTATACATAGCATATAAACATACTTTGCAACGTAGGTTTAAGTTGCTGTATAGAAGATTTATGGCAGCTGGTTTGGCAGCCGAAACTCATTCTTATATAGACAAAAGTCTCTTTTCAGTAGCAAGGTTTGGAGGCCACGAGTCTCTTGTGCCCCCCAATTTCGATGGTCGAAAGTCAGTTTCAGCATGCCCATTTTGCCTTGGAATGACCAATTCAGTTTCGGCATCCGAACTTTCTTTTTAGGTTGCCGAATCTGGATTTTGGCAAAGACCAAAACCCTGGTTCTTTCATGTTTTAACATGCCAAAACCTATAAAAAAATGTTTTATTTTCACTTCTAATAGTCCATTCAACATCTCAACTACTTCATCAACTCATATAGTATCAATTCATCAACATGCAACTCAAAATTCATCATTTCATCCATTTTTTCATAAACGTTAACTTTATACATTTACTTTATTCACATTTTAGTTATATGCAAACACATTATTTGACCTTTTAGTACATTTAGCATATACACAACTCATTTTAAACATATATAATCTATTCTTTGTGCATTTTGCTAATTAATCAACTTTTAATAACATTATCATTAAATCTTGCTTAACCCTCATACATGTCATATATTCTTGTTAACTTATCATTTATACATCAAACAAACTAGATTTGAGGATTTAAGCTTGTTGGATTTGGATTTGACTCCCTACAATAAGCTAGCCAAAACTTTGTTTCTTTCTCTTTTATCTTTTCTTCAACTATTTTCTATTCTTCTTTTACTTCTAAATTGTTTACCTCAAATTATTGTAATTATTTAAACATTGGAAAATCTTAGATTTTATATGACTTGAGAGGTTATTGAGAGAGCAGTTTTTGGGAAAACTCTTCCCCATCTTTGGCCTCCACTATTTATAGTGGAGCTTGGCTATTAGGGTTTCGACAGCCGAACCTGGTTTTTCAAGCTTACCCTAGCCAATTTCTCTTTTAGTCCTTCTTTCTTTTCTAGCTCTTCATTTGAGTCCTTAAAATTTTCATTTTAGTCCCTAAAGTCTTTTAACTTGTCATTTTGATCCCTAATCACTATTTTGGCTAATTTTTGAATATTTCATGAATATTCTAAACAGAAATTGGAAATCTGATATCAAAAAAGTATCAGATGTTACATTTTCCAAAACCATAAGGCTTGATTAACAACAGCTGTAATAGCTATGAATTCTACTTCAGCTATTGATTGAGCCATAGTCTATTGCTTTTTTGAACTCCAAGAGAAATAACTAGAACCAATATTGAAATAATAACCTCAAGTGTTTTTCATATCATCAATTGAACCTAGCCAATCACTATAGAGTAATAAAATAAATTAAAATTATGACTTTATAGAATTTGACACCAAAATTTATTATACCTTCTACATATCTAATTACTCTTTTTTTGTTGCCTTCAAATGTAGTTGGCTAAGAGAATTCATAAACATTGACATTACACTTACAACATATAAGATATCAGTCCTTGTTGCTATAAGATACATTAAACACCCAATCAAGCTTTTGTACGTGTTGTCCCAAGGTTGAATGACCAAGAGGGGGTGAATTAGTCACTCTTCCACTTTTCTTGAATTTTTAAGTTATTACTCTAAACTTATATCTAAGATGTGGCTAAGTATTTTCAATGAAAGTTCTATCCTTATTTGAGAGAGCTTATTTAATCAATTATGATAATTGAAAGTGAATTTAGCTTAGCTAATTCCTGACTATAAAAGATGTATTGTTCATGCTACTGTTCACAGAGAACTAATGATATTAGACAGTAAATCTAGCTTGGCTAATTTCTATGTATTGAGGAAACAATGTTCATGTTACTTTTATCTTGTAGATTTAGCTAGATTCTCAAGTTTACTAATTTCAGTTCATCAACTTTCAAATCTTAACTGCACTTCTTCAAGTTTCAACCAACACTAAAAATCAATGAAAAATGAACTTAATGATCAATAAAACAATGAAGGGTAAGGTTGAGAAAATTCAAACACAGGTTTTATAGTGGTTCGGCTAAGTCCAGCCTGCATCCACTCTTCTTAAGCTTTTTCTTGACAGTTCCACTATCTATCTCTTTTCCAGGTAGAGATGACACCCTTTACAATTCTGCCAAGTTTTACAGGTACTCAGCCGACCTCTTCTTAGCTTCACAGGTGCTCGAGAACCTTTCACAAGTTTGAATACCCCTCAAACTTCTTTTAGCTTCAAGGTACTAAAGGACCTCTTCCAAGTGATTCTCTCTCTTACTTGAATACAATAAATGTTTGTACAAATTCTTGAAAACAAAATATCTCTTTCACAGATACAACAGAATGCTATTTAAGAAGAAAGAAGATATGCCAATTAAGCTCTTGAATGAATGCTAAAAATCAATGAAAAATCTACTCGGTAGGTTTGCTCAATAATATTATGCATTCATTAGCCAAAACAAGGTGTAAATGCAGGTATTTATAGAAGAAAATTTGCTCTTGAAGTTCCTGCACAAAAAGACACTACAACGGCTAGTTTTATAGTCGTTGGAGTCTGCCAAACGACTGCACAGTCTGTGCACTCTGTACTGTGTCAGACTTTCTATTAAGCCTGGTTTAAAATTAGCTTAGCTAAAAATGTTGACTCCAAAAGTAGCTTGGCTAAAAATATTTTGATCAAAAGTAGTTTAGCTAATTTTAAGAACAATCTGCTAATTTTAAAATTGTTTGTCTAATTTCAAAACTGTTTGGTTAATTTCATTTTTAAAGGCTAATTTCAGACTTGGTTGGCTAAAAAGATTTTATCTAAAATTAGTTAGCTAATTTTAGCTTCTGAGCTAAAATTAAGAATCTGATTTTAGCTTCTGAGCTAAAATTAAGAATCTAATTTTAGCTTGTCTTAACTCAATCTTGCCTTATTGAAAATTATTTTGAGTATAAGAAAATATTTTTAATGCATAAGAGATTAATGGCATAAGTTCTCAATTCTCTTACATGTTTTCGGCCTATGTCTCATTTCTTTATGCTTCCTTATGGCGAGCTTCGTGTCCATGTTCTTTTCAAGCCTTCATTTGTTTTGATCTCCTTTCCTTCTTTGGCCTAGAATTCTTGAATCAATTGTTAGCACAATTCATTAAGTTTTGTTATTATCAAAATATATTTTCTCCTTATGGGGTCAACAGTACGTGATTTCATTAACCTTATCAGCACTATCCTATTTTTGTAGTCTCTCCTTATGTACTACTAGAGTAGCCACTGCCTTGCAATCTTCCATTTGAAATTTCTTCAGAATTTCCTTAGCATATTTCTTTTTATAAATGAATACTTCATTATGTCCTTGTTTTATTTCCATGCCAAGAAAATAAGCCATCTTACCAAAGTCTGTCATTTCTAAGACCTTCATCATCTCCTTCTTGAATTCGCAAATTAGCTCAACACAACTTCTTGTCACAAGCAAATCATCTATGTAACAGCCCATATTTCAAACTGTTATCAGCATTAGAATCTCTATCACTCGATGGCCACTAAAACCATAACAAGTCTCAATATAACATGTTCATTACATTATTCTAGATCTCATACATCAACATTAATACAAGACATGTAATAAATATACGATATAATTAAATCTCCATATTCACTAGCATCATTGTATATCTTATTATTACATAATGTGATCATATCATACGTGCCTTAAACATATAGAGATCTTTATGTATTAATTAAAGATGTTGAGTTGCTCTTTAGGCTAACCAAGATAAAGGTAGCCTTGTTTGTTTGCTAAATTGGGAACCTTGACAACTTTGAAAATGCTTTGGTAGTGGTGTCAAACTATGCACCAATTCTTTTTCTTTTTTTTTTTTTGTAAATACAACAATCCTTTATCATGGAAATGCCCCATTCTTTTATGCCAATAATTGCATCATCTTCCTTGCTAGGAAATGAAACTTATCATATTCCAAAGGATCCAACAAAATACTCTTTCCTTTCATTTTTATACTAAACACATCTTAATCATTTGCATCTTTCATCCTGCATGTTTTGGCTTCAAATATAATCTTAAAACTCTTTTCCAGCAATTGTGGTACACTCAATAGATTTTGATTAATGTCAAGGACAAATAATACATCAAAAATGAGCTAGGTACTTGTTGAACTCTCTATTGCGATTGTCCTCCTTCCTTTAACAACACAAAAATCTCCATTTCTGATTCTGACTCTTGATGCGGCAGCTTTGTCGAGCTCATTAAAGAGTTCCTCATCATAAGTCATATTGTTGGTACAACCACTCTCAATCAACCAACTCTCAACTAATCCATTTGCTATGAAATAAGATGCAACAAATCATTGTTCTTCACCATTTTGTTGGTCTGAAGTTTGAGCTTCACTTTGTTGTTGTGTGCCTTTTTCTTTGCATATGATCTCAGCATGCCTAATTTTTTTACATCTTGTACACCTCATATATGGTTTTCTCCAACAATTGAAGTATGGATGATTTTTCTTTCCACAATGCTAACAAGGAGAATATTTTCCCCCTTTATTATTATTGTTGCCTCTATTCGCTCTTGTAGCATCATTATTACCACCACTATTCTTCTTTTTTTGGCCTTTCTTACCTTAGCCTCCAAAGTTAAGTTGTAGCCTTGCATGCAATGGTCCCTCAATTCTCATCAATCTTCTTTGCTCCTGTGGCTGCAAGTCTTTTAACAACTCTGCCAAGCTGATCCTTAGTCTTTTTCAAGGAAGCAATATTTGCTTCAAATTTTATAGGTAAGATTAAAGCAACTTTTGCACAATTCTTCCATCAGAAAGATCAATTCCAAGTAATCTCAACTTGTTTGCTAAACTCAAAAGGCTATCAAAATATTCTTTGACAGTTTCTAAGTCTTTCATGTGTTGCATTATGAATTCTTTTACTAAATTGTGGACCTTCATGCCTTTGATTCTCTCATTTCCTTGGTACTCGTCCTTAAGAAAGTCTCAAATTGCATTGGTTGTACCAAGAGACATGATTCTAGAGAAATAGAAGGTGGTATTGCAACATAGAGTCAAGACTTGGCTTTTGCTTTTCTACCCTTCCTTCCTTTGTGATTCGTGATCTAAGCCCTGCTTGCCTTCATAGTCCTCTGCTACTACCTCCCAAATATCACATGCATTCACATATGTTTCTATCTTTATTGTCCAAACATGATATTTTTCTCTAGCAAATATTGGTGGAGCAATTATTGAGAAAGAACTTAAGCTTTCTCTTTCACCTTCCATGATAGCAAAAGTGGTGGAGAAGACATTTGCGAAAACATCATTGGTAGAGTTTACATTATTGATTTTCGAGGTTATTTTACATAAATAAATAAATAAATAATTACATATTCTCCGATCAGTACTATAAATAGGTTTTAATTGCCAATACGAAACAACACATAAATGTCCCTTAGAGAGATTGTACCTAATCAACCGTTTTAGTTACTGTTGCCGTCTAAAAAGCACAAAGGCAGCTTGTTGACATCTAAAGGTTGGTTAATATCAGAATATCCAGACCCAACTAAATTGTTTTGGTTTAACCAATTCAATTGTTCAATAAAATTAATTTTCAATTTGATTTTAAATAAATAAATAATGATTTTTGTTAGATTTCCATCTTTTTATTAATTCAATTTGATTGGGAATAAAAGAAAAATCGATTTGACACTTGGCTCCGAGGTTTACGGCAATAACAAGAGTGGTTCCCTGCATACGTAAGAAACCAGGGTGACTTGAAGATGAATGATGAGCTGCTTTCGTACACTTGTCAGGACTGACACACGCACTTTTCACATTTTTGTCGCAACGTCCATGTGAAATGGTGCAAATCCACGATCATTCCTCTTCTCGTTCTCATTCCCATTCATTCATTTTGACTACTTTTAACACGCAAAACACATCTTCAATGATTTTTCATTTTTAAATTTTATTCCAACACTAAAACTATGTTTCATATGTGAGATAAAAGAGTAGGAAAGCTTTTCCCTTTGGTTTTGACTCGGGAATGGAGTCTGGAGAGAGATATCGAAGTGACTCAGGTAACCTTAAACATAGGTTTAATTGAAAATTGAAATGGCACCCAGCCGACAATCTAAGAAGGAAAATACATCATTGGTAGTTCAGCTTCCATTGCTAGTTCATATTGTATCTCAATTAATAATCATTGAAGCCAACACCAACTTCCACTGACACTCAATATAACTACTGAACAAATGTTATGGGCAAACCACTCAACCAACACCATCAGAAGATGATGAGCATGCCAGGGAGAAATTTTAAACCAAGTTGACATTTCGATGGAAAGCCTACAATCACATACAAAGAATAGATTCAGACAAGCATCCTCCCACACGTTACAAACACCTCCCACCTTTTGAGGGGTTAAGTAAATTTCCAAAAATTAAGCAGTTATTTAATGTCCCCTACCAAAGAAGTGCCCACCCTAACTCTACACCAAAAACAGGACTTCGTTTCTGTGAAAGAATATCATGATATGAAAATTTCGCAAAAAAAGGGGCAAAATCTTTGTTTCTTTGTCAAAGCCTGCCGGGCATCTTTTTGATGCTTGCTTGATGCTGAGAGAAGCAAATGAAGCAACAATATGCTTGGACATGAACAGCCTGCCTAAGCCACCAACTGTTAAATAGGAAAGGAAAGAGAGTAAGTGTACATCTTTTGAATGTCCGATTAATTTTATCCATAACAAGAATATTATAAACAGAATTGAAGGTCAGAAAGCCATTCGTAGGGGAAACCAATTTTCTATTTGTTGCTATTTGTTCTTTCACAGTTCAAAATTTATTTATCAGTAAATTGTATATCACTCGTTAACCTTTTGGAAGACTGATCTTTCCATTTGCATAAGGTTTAAACTTCTGATTGTCCAGATTTTATAAAATAAATTGACTTTGAACTATTACCATCAAAATTGCAATGACATCATTTGACGGAGAGATCTACATCAAGGTTCTTCTGAAACATCCAACCTCTGGGATAGGATAGACCATGAGCATCCAAATGAAGATGCCAATTCAGGATCCTTGAACACCCAGGAGGAACACCTTCCATCTGACTTTCATCTTCTACCACTTGCTCTATGAATGTGGTCTCCTGTGAAAGAGTACAATATCAGAATGCAAGACAGATTACTGTGTAGATGTTGAATTTTTGGGAGAGAACACTCAGAAATATGATTGTATGATGCATACTTGGAAACCCTCCTTCAATAGGTCCAGCTGTCGAATTGGATGCAAAGAGCGCCGGTGCCATCTCTTTGGGTCCCACAAGATAGTGCTGTTGAAGGCAAATCCTGACATATCAACGTGAAACCGTCGGAGTCTTTTACTCTTTTCATTGGTGTGCCATCCGATTACCTGACTTTCATTGCATACTGGACCTTCCAAAATTGCTTTGTTTTTACTTTGTGCAAGCATGGCAACAGGCCAAGTGCCAAATCGGCTATAAAGCAAGTATGGTAGTATTAGGAATTTACTGAAACATAAGGAGGGGATGGAAAAACTCTATAATAATTGAGCTCTAATGTCTAAGAAATCAACTAAATGCCTGACCATAAAAAATCCACTTCATAACACCAGTAAGATGCATAAAATCTATAATGTGATTGAAGCTACTTTTATGCATCTAACAAGACATATCTCATCATTTTTCAGAATGATAGTCATCTTCAACTGCCCGCTACAAAATTTGCTTTGGAGGAGGATAACCTTGTTAGGAAATAGTTGTTGGCTTTTCTTTTTTTCTTTTCATTTTTCTTTTCCTTTTTCCCAAATTGGGAAGAATGCCGGATCAACCAATATTCTTATGGGAAACTTATACTCGAGATAAAAAAAAATAATAATAACAATAATTATAATGATAATCGAGGAAACCAGTGATTAAGCTTGCAAGGCCCACATCAAGAAACGCTTCTTCAATAGTACCAGGCCTACATTATTCTTAAGCTCAAGATCACAACTACCACTTGATGTCGTCGTAATTTTTAAGCACATTTTGTACTCTTTAAAAACTTAGATGTAGAGACATGATAAACAGGAACTAGATGAACTAACTCAAATAAGGTACAAATATGTACTGAATAAATATGCAGTCTACCAACAGGCAGAGAAACAAAACCATTTTGAACAAAATCTAGCAAGCGAAAGTCAAGCAACAAGCACACAGGAAAGCAACTAATTGAAAGCACAATCTACTCCATAGATATTGATTTCATACCAGGACCAAGCAAATGAAGGTACCCTATAGATTTTACTTAAATCCATAACTGTCACGTCACTATATACAGAAAGTGACAGAGACAAACAGATAAAGACATATAAGGACAATAAATCAGAATTTTCCAAAACAAGATTCTAAGTTAGCATCTTTTATAGAGATAAAACAAAGTTAACCAACATGAAAGCTCAAATTTACCTTATTTCTCTCATGCTTTCGAACAACTCAAGCGAATACACATTATCATCATCAGCGAAGTAAATGATCCCATCAAGCTTATGCCTCTCTATGTGCTCCAAAGCCGCATTCCTCTGGTGTACACCTCTGTCTTTCTCAAACGTCGAATTCCTCTCGCACACCACATGCCTATACATTACTCCCGTTTTCCTCAGAATATCTGCCGTCTCCATAGACGCCGCCTTCGTTTCCACCACAATCCACAACAACGGAGGCTGCACCAGCCTGAGCACCTGCCCTAATCTATTCAAAAAATAGGCCTGTAAAGCACGATTATACGTCGGCGTGATCACTATTAATAGCTTCCTCGGGACAAAATCAAATCTGGAGACGTAGTTCAGTTGTGTATCAACCCCCAAACTCACAGTATTTAGCGCAAAAACATCATGCTTAATACTTTGGTTATCGCCGTCATCCAATTGAGCATTGACATGCTGCGGCTTGATCTCGAAAGAAAAATTATGATTCTGGACATCATTTTCCACATGACCAAACAGAAATATACCCAAAAAGAAGCCAACAGCGAAGAATATCAAGCATCTGTAGAAAGATCTGCGAAATCCTTTCCGTTTCTGAAGGAAAGCGGCAGCCAGGAACCGGCGGAAAGGAACCACGATGAAGCTGAAGAAGGAGGCTGGTAATGGGGAGGAGTACTTAGCGGGGTTGCTGGTAAAAAACTTGTGAGAGGGAGAAGCAACTGAGAGCGGAGAGTTGGTGGAAGCGATGCCGTTTTGATATGTGCGATCCTGATATGCCGGTGACAGCGTTCGACGAATAGACGCCATTTGATTGATTGGGTAATTACATGATCGAATTGGGGGATGAGTGAAGAGTCATCGAATTCAAAGAAACCCTAAAAAGGGAAGGGTCTACGGAGCGATTTGGTTTGCAAATACAGTAAAGAGAAAATGGATTTGATACAAATCAAAGAGAGAGAGAGAGAGAGAGAGAGAGAGACTTGGAGAATGGATTTTCAGGGAAAACTTATGGTAAAAGAGAGGGATTTTGAATCTGGAAAAGGAAGAGAAACGGAACGCTTAAGATCTGTGTAAAGTTTCAGTTTTGAGTTTTAGGCGTTTGGGATATTTTACCGCGGAGAAAGAAAAGTGAAATGGTAGGCGCTTCGACTTGGGTGCCGCTGTACGCGCCAGCTGGATATGGAGACGGAGATGAAGGAAGGAGGAGGGTTTTTTTTTTTTTTTAATTTTTAATAAAATAATTTTCACTCTAAATTATATTAAAAATTAATATCTGACATTCTTCTAAATTGAAGAGGTTAATTTCATGCTATGAAAATATATATATATATATATATATATATATATATATATATATATATATCTAATTATATAAACAATTACTAAATACTTTAAAACATATAATAGTTTTTTTAATTAATTCAAAATAATATTTACCTCTTTTAATTCTTTTTAAATATAAATAGTTTAATTTATATATTTGAATTTAGGTAATTATAAAATAAATTTTTTTATAGTCTTGTGTCTTTTTCCTCCAAGTGTTAAATATTTAAATAAAAATAAAAAATTATAAAAAAATTATTTTGTAATTTTTTTCTTCTTGAAAGTAAAGTCTTGGAAAGGATTCGGGTAAATTATATATAATATACCTAAACTTTGAGGGTTGTAACAGTACGGTCCTTAAATTTTAAAATGTAACATAAAAATACATTAACTTTGAATTTTATAATATAAAAATTTTAATTACCTACAATGGTCGGTTTCCCAGTAACAAGCTAACGTGGCTTGTCCACGTGGGAGGTGACTCTCTCTCCTCTCTCCTGCCACATCTTTTCTCTCCTTTTTCTCTCTTTTCTCTCCCTTTTCTTTTCTCTTTCCTCGTCACCTACCACTTACTCCATTTATCACTCTCTCCTCTCACACTTTCTCTCGCTCTCTATGTCTCAATCATCCTTCTCATTTTCTCATGATTTCCATCTCCTTAATTCTCTCCTTCTCCGTGTCCACAACATTCGCTCTCTTTCTTCACAGCATTGTGCTTCGCTTGTGGGTCAGGTAGTGAGGATGCTTAGTCAGAGACGGACGAGGGGAATGCTAGAGATCCTGGTATAACATCTACTGCTGTCTCTTAAAACAGCTAGATGGGTTCCCAATTCCCATCTCATAAGCTCAGCAATGGCCTTTATGTATTAAGCCGATCTGAGCAGCCAAAGGAAAGGACTCTAACGATGAGCTCTGTGGCCATGCCATACACCGGTGGTGATATTAAGAAGTCAAGAGAATTAGGTAAAATGTTTGATATTCCTGTGGATGACTCAAAGTCTAGGAAATCTGGACCTATAACTGGTGCTCCTTCAAGGACAAGATCATTTGGGGGTGCTGGTTCTCATTCAGGACCAATCATGCCTAATATAGTAGCCCAAGCTGCTTATACCACATCAGGTGCTGCATCTTCTGGAGTCATGTCTAATTTAGCTTCAATACATAAATTTATTTTTGGACCCTTAAATAGACATGGAGATCTAGTAAAAAAAGTCATTTGGCCCTCAATTTGGAGGAGTAATGCCCTCTGGTCGCCAAAATTATGGCTCCCTTCCTCCTGTTCTTCCTGCAACTGGTCTCATTACATCTCAGCATATTTCTTCAAGTCCCCTAAATTCCTCTGAGGCACCTCGAAGGGTATCAGGTCCACTAGAATCTATCG
>CAOGCB010370025.1:0-14196 GCA_948266635.1 Cnidoscolus chayamansa | reverse complement strand
ATAGCTGTCGCAACATTCCTTGATGGCTAATGCCTCACAATTAGGTACTAATGGGTCCTCAATTTAATTTCACAATTCTCATTTGATGGTCCCCTATGCCAGATTTGATAATGATGGGATCTATACCTTCATACATCAAGTAAGAACTTGCTTTTTAAAAAAAAAAAAATAAATTAGCAAGAAAACATAATTGTCAATGTCAACATTTAAGAATATATATGCAAGATTTGTGTTTTACAGACGCAGAATGTGATGGTTTGGCTATCTATGATTCCTGTTCAGCTCACCAGAAATTTAAAATCAACACCCACCAGAGGAGAATGTTTTCTAATGCATCAGGTCCATTGTAGCATGCATGGTTATTGACACTTCCTTTCAGCTTTTCTTTTTTTTATTACAGATATGGAGATTTACGTATCTTTTCAACTTATTACATGTATTTCACTCATTGGAATTTCACGCATTGAAGATATCTTTGTAATGGAACTTCGAAGTGTCAGTTCGGAAAGCAGGAAAAGGAATATCTTAACTCCAATACCATAGTTGATGATGTTTTCAGCATGAATAAAAACTGAAACTTGTCTTTTTTGCACTAACTGTCTGTCCCCTTTCACTTTAGCCACACAATTTTGATGTATAGCTATGTCGTGCCCAAATTTCTACAGCTAAACTGGAGTAGGGAGCAATTCAAGCCTTGAATCGGATCAGGACTAGCTTGATCAACCCTCGGACCAGCCAGAATCTTATATTCGGAGCTGGTTCTGTCCTCCTACCAGTCCTCAGCTAAAACTTAAACAGACCTTTATATTTTTAATTAGCTCTTTATAATTAGCTCTTTATATTTTTAAATTTCTTTTTCATTAAAAATCATTTAATTAAAATATTTATATTTTATAAAAATTAAAATTTTTACTCTTTCAATTAAATATGATATTAATTAATTCAATTTAATTTTAATTAAAAAGATTAGGTAATATAAATATTTAATATTATTAGGATTAAATAATATAAATATTTAAATTAAAATAATTGAATTTTATTTTATATATATATATATATGATTTTAAAATAAAAGTAATTATTAAATTTTTTTTTTTAAAATTAAGTAAATTTTCCAAATAAGAAAAAGAAGGCGCCAACGCTGAAGTGAAGAGTCAATGGCTTCCAACAGAAGCTGGTGGGCAGGTTGGCTGGGAAGAAACTTGTAGCGTAAGCTATAACCGTTTAAAACGAACAGGGCAAAGCGGTTACACTTGCACACACTTCCATTTCCACTCTCCCTCTCTCTCAAAGAGGCTCTCTTTCCCGCTACTTTCTGTCTCTTTCTCCTTACCACAGCCTCACCAAATTTCCCATCTAAACCTCTCATCTTCTCAAAAAGATCCGAATTCGACTTCTGTTTGCATCTTCGTGCTCCTGCATTTCTTGGGTCTTTGCAGCTTATTCAATTTTCGTTGAAAGTGGTAAGCTTTTTCGCTTCTTGTTCTCTAATTGGTGTTAGTTTGGTATTGAATGTGATGGCTGATAGGTTCATTGCAATTGGGTTTTTGTTACAGGGGAAGCTGATGATGATGATGAAAGTTAAGAAAGAGGAAGAGTTTTGTGATGTAGATTCTGCAGACCGAATCATAGATGCTCCTCCTTGCTCAGCTTATTTTGGCACCGGTGGCGCTGCTGTTTCTAGGTCAGATTCTTTTCAAGGGTAGGCTCATTACAGTTTCTACTATTTTAGAGAGATCGAGACACTAAATTGATTGTATAGAAACCACATGTTGGTGATTCCTAGTGGTAATAATTGGGGCGTTGTTGGGTTTTGCTCATTTTCTTTACTCTGGATAAATTGTGTGAGTATTGATATTGTTGTTTCGATATTTGTAGAAGGGCAACTGGACCAGCTCGGCAATCAACTAAAGGACGCTGGACAGAAGAGGAGGTTAGTCATCATTGTAAAATCCAAATTGGTTCTAAAGCCTCTATTCTACAGTTTTCAATGTAATACTGATTGCTGAACTTGGAATTATGAATAAAAGAAGTATATATACAAAGGGTAATCATTCGAAAGTTTGATTACAAGAAACAAACTGCAACAGCCATTTTGTAACATCATAGTACTTTATTTACGAGATAGAAGCTTGCATTTGCAGAGAGTTTTCAACTTTTGTAACCCTAAGGATTTTGATTCACAGGATTATATTCTTATAGAATCAGTTAGAAGGTTCCATGGAAAGAAATGGAGAAAAATAGGTGGGTGCTCCTTGACTCTTGTTGGTTTTATATCCTATCAGCATCTTCTCACTTTTCTCTCAAGATGTAATGATTAACCATTATGAACATAATTATACCTAGTATTGTCTTCTCTAGTTTTAATAATATTAATACATATCTTTATATCCTAAACAAAATTGTTTACTAACACATTTCAAATTTTGTATTTTCCTCAGCTGAATGTCTTCCTCAAAGGACAGTTTCTCAGTGCTTTAGTCGCTGGAATAGGGTTCTTAATCCTGCAATTGTCAAAGGAGCTTGGAGAAAAGAGGTGCAAATTAAAATTTTATTGCATGTTTTCTTGTGTTTTTTTTTTTTGGCCAAGAACAGTGTTCATTCGTATCATGCAATTAATATAGGATATTTATTGTTTGCTTTCAGGAGGATCACAGAATCATAGAGTCAGTCAGAAAGTATGGTCCTAGGAAATGGTCTCTTATGGCAAAGTCCTTGCCAGGTCGCTTAGGCAAGCAATGCAGAGAAAGGTAAATAGTTGAAATGTTTAGTTGGACATCTTGGTGCTTTTTTTGGCATCTTTGTTGGGTGGTCTATGTTGATTTGGCTTCAGCAAATAGTTTCTCTGTCATCCAATGTACACATTTGTGTTGGAAATATTAAGAGCATTCTTGGCTGTAATTTCTGAACAGTTTGTATTATGGGATCTATGTGAACTTGAAACAAAAGTGCTTGTGTTCTCCATTAGAGCATCTCTTTTTGTATATCTATGAAGTTCATAATTTGGTATTCAGGTGGTACAACCATTTAGACCCGGCTATAAGGAGATCTTCATGGACAGAAGAAGAGGAGTTGACTCTCACCTATTACCACGAAATATATGGAAACAAATGGGCAGAGATAGCAAGGTTTCTGCCTGGAAGGTATACAATGTAAATTAGTGCTCGCAAGACCATATTACTGCTGATAATCATAATATTCAATGTAAACTGTTCGTAATACCATATTTTTTGTCTTATGGAAATTGATAGGACCGATAATGCAATAAAAAATCACTGGAATTGCATAGTGAAGAAGAAGTTCGATTCAAATTCCTCTGCTTGTGCTGAGGATCTTCGTAAAGTTGGTTCCCTCAATTTCTGCAGTTGTACAACAAAAACAGGCAACAAAGAGGTGAAGGAAGAAAAACAGAATCCTGATGAATCAACCTCTGTTTACGCAAGGATTGGGTTAAATTATAGTGCTGACATAGGTAATTCAGAGTTGCTCTGTAGACACACTAATGGAGAACAAAACCAACTAGAAGCAAGATACGGTGTAACTTTTGAACCTTCAGTTGAGGTAGATGAATTGATGAATGGAATACATTTTGGTAACAGAGACACTAATGGTAGTTGTCCAATGATGCAATCTGCAAGAAGCAATAGCAAACATGATATTTTGAATAGCTCTGTGCCTGCTTCAAATAGATCATGTTGCAGTGATCTTGATGCTGTTCTTCCCTTCACCCTCATTTCAGCCCAATTCCCTAACAGGGTTAGAGGTCATGAATTGTGTATTGTGCATTTTTCAGAATTCGGAAATCAAACTGAAAATTCATATTCATATACTTCAACTTCAGCAATTGGAGAAGATGAGAAAATATTTGAAAAGGAAAGCAAATTTGAGAAAATGAATGTGCGCGTGAAATCAGTGGACAGAAACCAGCAGTCTCTGCATCGTGAGTCAGACTCAGAACAGCCAAAGGACTTGGTTAAAGATTTAGGTGGTGCTGAATCTTCCATCAGATATTGTCATGTCCTGCATGGACAGAGTCCATTCTCTTGTTCAACTCCTGGAAACTGTAGTTCACATGCCTTTGTCAGTGTTAATAGTCCAGAATCTATACTGAGGAATTCAGCAAGGACGTTTAAAAATACTCCTTCTATCATAAGAAAGAGAGCTTACAAAGAGGCAGGTGTGGATAACCCTTGTTATGTCGCCTGTACACCATCATGTAAGATTACATGTACAACTGCTACTAGTGAAGATATCAATAATGCAGCAGAAATTCCAAATGGGAAGCAGGGTTTTCTTTCTTTCTTTCGAAAGCCTGGTTCTTATGTTGCTGCCAAATCTTTGAGAAGGCAACTGGACTATGAATTTGAGATGGAGATGGATGCAGATGCTGTTAAATGTGGAAACTCTGTTCCTGCAAGAGCGTCCCCAAATATCGAATTCTTTGCGAATGCAATGGTGATACGTTGAGTTTATCAATCTCTCATACTGTACTTAATGGATCAGTCTCAGACAAAACTGTACTAGATTAGATTCTTTCAGTGAAATTTTCTAAAGAAATTAGAGCTTTTCATGTCTATGATATTTATGTACTGTCCTAGTTGGCATCAAGAGGGATAGAAATGGCAAGCCCTGATTCATGAACCCAAATTGGACCGGAATTGCCTCGAGGACCTGCGCTGTGCTGATCGACAGTCCCATTTCTTGAACCTTGAACAGAACTAAACCAAAACAAGTCCGTTTCAACTTGACAATTTCTTTAAAAGAAAAAAAAAAAGTATTTCAATCATTGGATTGCTTCAACCGCAAATTGAATTGAAACCAAAATACTCTTGAATTAAACTGGAAGAATTGAGAACTTGTACCAGCATCCGGGAACTGGCCTGAAACCAAACGTAAGAGGAGTGATGCTGTTTGATTGCTTGAAATATGTTAGCTTGAATTAATATGACTAAAACCAAATTTCAAGATCACAGTTTGTTCAACAGTCTATTGGGCAGCGACCTTTGTTCTCATAACTGATGTCTTGGACAAGTTCTTGTAATAAACTACTAATCCATGGTAGTTTTAATTTGGAAAAAAAAAAAATCAGTTGAGATGAATGATAGACTTAATAATCAATTATCAATATGTGGGGACTGCTTTCATCATTGATCAATAAGAATCCAAGACAGCACAGTCCCACTTCAGGAGACCTTTTCTTTTTTTTTTTTTTTAATGAATTCAAATATATTAACTCATTTAAAATGATTCATCATAAAAAAAATTAATTTAAAATGAATATTTTACAAAACTATATATAATTTTAATTTTTTTTAAATAAAAATAATAATTAAATATTTTAATTTCAAAGAAACGACCAGAAGAGAATTAAATTCCTTATAAAAAAATTTAATTTTAAATTGAAATTGTAAATTTTCCACTAAAAAGATTCTGAGTATTATGTGTCTTCCACGCGCTGTATACGCGATTCCATTCACATTAAAGAAAACAGTAAAAAGCGCGCCAAAAAAAACAACCTGTAACCTACTAAAACCAACAAGCTCCTTTCGAAACTCCTTATCCCAAATCCACATTTTCTTGATTTGCTCAATATATATATATATATAAACACTCATTCCCATCATCTTTGCTCTTGATCTTTTCTATTTTTTCTCTCTTCAATCTCGCTTTCATTCTCTCATCAATTTCTTCAGCATCTACTTTCTCTTTAATAATGGCTCATCAAAATATTCTTGTCACTGGTGGTGCTGGATTCATTGGCAGCCATACTGTACTACAGCTTCTCAAAGAGGGTTTTAGGGTTTCAATCATTGACAATCTTGACAATTCTGTTATTGAGGCTGTTGATAGGGTCAGGGAATTAGTGGGTCCTCAGCTTTCTCAAAAACTAGAATTTAATAAGGTATTTTTCCCCTTCTTGATTATTATTTTCTCTTTTGTTCATATGATTATGAATCTTGCACTTGGTGGTGTTTTATCAAATTTTAATTTATTTTCATCCCCCCCCTGAAATTCTTTGTTTTGGTGTCTTTGCAGGGTGATATTAGGAACAAGGAGGATTTGGAGAAGTTGTTTTCTGGAACTAAGTGAGTGAGTTTGAGCTTTTCTTTATGATTTTTAACTGAAACACGAGATGCAAAACCTTTTTGAAACTTAAATTTGGTCTTCTACATTTGCCTTTTCGTTTCTTGGAGATTGGAATAGTGAAATCTTGCATTAGATCTCTGGATCCGATAAGATACAAGATTCTCTTAAATATTCAGCGGTGTTGGGTTTTCTTGAAGGAGAACAGATATTTATAAATTATGAATTACTCTATTAGCATGAGCTGAAATATTTTTCATCTTTGAAACGTATTTGATGTTTAACAATATCACAGATTTGATGCTGTGATCCATTTTGCTGGGCTAAAGGCAGTTGGGGACAGTGTTGCCTATCCTCGTCGTTATTTTGACAATAATTTGATTGGCACCATCAACCTGTACGAGGTCATGGCGAAATATAACTGCAAGAAGGTATATCAGTGTTTTAGTTTTTGAACAAGTGAAAATTATTTCTGCATATTGACACTCATCCACGGTCTTGTAATATCTATGTTATCAACATCAGAAACATATAACCACAGAGGACTATAGAGTGGCTATATCTTTACATGTTTTGTATAACAATTGAGCAGTGAAACAGCGAATTGGCTTCTAGAAATAAGCCAGTTGTTCCTCTTTTTCACCGTCCAATTCTTGGCTAGAAAAGAGTCAAGACTGCAGTTGTTTTGGCTTGCCTGGCGAGTGACAGCAAAATTACTTAGTTCCAGAAGGGGAAGCCCTCCCTCTAGGGGGCCAACACCTCGGCCCGACAGTGGTGAAACTCTCACACTGCAGCTGCCGATATTCGAATCGTAGTCCTTAGTTCCAAATTTATCACCCGAGTACTAAATGCGCTACTCCCATGCGGGCAATGACAGCAAAATTACTGAAATTGGGACATGTCTCTCCATATTTTCCATTTATTATTATCTTTTTTGTATTTCTTGAGCTTTCAGTCATTAAATATAGTTATGGCTTTTATTTCTTGTTAGCACATATAATACTAATACCTTTCCCATTATTGGAAAATATTATTTTCTAACTTTCTTGTGAACCCCAAAAATAGATGGTATTCTCATCTTCCGCAACTGTGTATGGGCAACCTGCGAAAATTCCATGTGTTGAAGATTTCCCTTTAATGGCAATGAATCCTTATGGAAGGACCAAGGTACATATTGCATATTTTCTGTTTTCTTGTAATTGGATTAACTCATGTCATCTTGATCTCAAATTAGTATTCTTTTGCTTTGTTTAGCTTTTCCTTGAAGAAATTTCTCGAGATATTCAAATGGCAGAACCACAATGGAGAATCATTTTGCTGAGATACTTCAATCCTGTAGGAGCTCATGAGAGTGGTAAACTTGGTGAAGATCCCAAGGGTATTCCCAACAATCTCATGCCTTACATACAACAAGTGGCTGTTGGCAGATTACCTAAACTCGATGTATATGGTCATGATTATCCCACGAGGGATGGTACTGCGGTATGTGTCCTTCAATAAGCGTTGTTCTTTTCTCAGGATAGTTTTTGCATGAGATACATTTTAGCAAAATCTATCTAGCAGTTCTGTTTGATGTGGGTTATACAGTTCGCCCTGTCAAATGGTTTTCTAAAAATATCCACATGGTTCCTAATGGACAGATCCGAGACTACATCCATGTAATGGACTTAGCAGATGGACACATTGCTGCTCTTCGGAAGCTTTTTACAACAGAAGAAATAGGTGATTAATTTGTATATTCTTGTGCTGGAATGTTAACCAACTTGCAGTAAAAGGCTTATTGATTTCAGTTTTAACAGTTATAAACCTTTGTTTAAACAAACACAAGTTCTTGTATTATTTGACATAACTGGAGCTACTTCTCTTGTATTTAGGTTGTGTAGCGTACAACTTGGGTACAGGACTTGGAACATCAGTGCTTGAAATGGTTGATGCGTTTGAAAAAGCTTCTGGCAAGGTGACTGTTCTTGTATTTTTCTCTTGTGATTCTTTCTCCATAAATGGGATATTGCTTGATATCTGTTAGAAAAATAAAATTTCAGGAAATTCCAATCAAGTTGTGTCCAAGAAGGCCAGGAGATGCTACTGCTGTTTTTGCTTGTACAGATAAAGCAGCCAAAGAACTCAATTGGAAGTAGGCTCTACATCCAGTATAGCTTATCAATTAGAGTGTATGTTTCTTATCAATTGGTAATAAATATTCTGATTCTGATGGGATTTTCAGGGCAAAATATGGTATTGAGGAGATGTGCAGAGACCAGTGGAAATGGGCAAGCAACAATCCATGGGGTTACAAGTCAAAGCCATGAATTTTCATTCTGGTCCTTACAAACTACACACGCTATTCTTGCCCAATAACAGCGAAGAAATGTTAATAACATGACTCGAAAAGCTTCTTCCTCTGTATTCTAATAGTTTAGCATTCTTGCAAAATAAAATGCATAAACATCTCGAAAAGCTTCATTAAATGGGTGCATTGATTTGGTTGGTTGTCATACTTGGAAAATATTCCTCTGCATTAATAGGAATTGTTAACGATCTTCCAAAACTACACACTGTTCTCCATTTTGTTTAAATAATAATAATAAAAAAGGAAATTCGGTATTCTCCTCTTTAAAGAAAATGTTTTCCTCAGATTTATTGGCATCACTCTCAAGATGAGTGTTTTTTTGATGTATCAGCCCTCCAATCCAAGACTGTGAGACGCATCATCGTTTAAAATTACTGTGTAAATCTTGTTCAGTGAAATACATGTACTGTTCTACAGACATTTTAAAAGGACCAGTGGCAGTACTGTGTAAATCTTGGTCAGTGAAATTTTTTTAATAAAAATAATCATTTACTCCGAAATCCATAGCTAGGACTATCTCTTCAAAAAGAACCTAAAATCCCTAACGTTTTTTTGCTAAAATTGGCTACGCAAGCGATCAATTCAGGCAAATGGCAGATCACATCGCTTGGCTTCGGGGGATTGAAATTTTGTTCTTGTTATCACACAGTGCTCTACGCTCTTGTATCGACCGTTGCTCGGTATCTACAATGCATCTCCCTCGTTGATCATAAGAGATCCTTTAATGGGAGGAACATGAACCCAACCGTCTTCTTTGCCTTTGCCTTCGTTGATTCCCCACTGATTTGGTCTTGGAGAAGGAAAGTGAGTGAGGAAACATCGGAGTGGCGGCCTACCCCAACAGTGAGCTGAGGGTTTGGACATCTTGAGTAATAGTTAATAAGGTTAAACCTTTTAGATCCCCATCAGCATAGCTTCTTCTTTCACGTTTAGCTTCTGCATGAGTGCTTTCATTAGCTTCGTGCAAAGAACTTGGGAACTCTTCATGTATTCAAGGACTTTATCTCTACAATGCAGAAGCCTCCTCTTCAGAAACATAAAAGATGCTAATGATAATCCTTCCATTCAAGAGCTTTCTCTGCATCAGGACTAAAAGCTGGTTCCATATTTGATGTTGTTGGTAGAGGAAAGCTCATTGGTGTACTTCCTCTTCTCCTATACTGGCAACCCAAAGAAACGATGGGTTGCATCCTTAACGCCATCGAGTAACTCAAGTGGGAACAAGTTGGAAAAAACCAAATTCCTCTGCAACTCTAGATTATTATCCCAGTTGGACATATCGATAACGGGTATGATTTTTGTGGGATGCTATTGATCAATGCCTCTTGGGGTTGAATATATTAGAAGGGAAGGCTCTTGATGTCTAAATCAAAAAGACCCACTCCATTGGCTTTACTAATGACAAAATCAACGATATCAAATGAATTCTGGAGCCATTGCAATTCAACCTCATCTATGAAGTGTCATGCTTATATAGTTAGAATTTAATCTTTTAATTTTAATTTTTTAAAATTTTTATTTTTAATTTTAATTTAATTAAAAATATTTTTTCTATTATAATAAAATTTTAAATTAAATTAATTAAAATTTTATTTATTTCTCTACAACAACAACAATCATTAATCCCAAACAAGTTGGGGTCGGCTATATGGATCCTCTAACAAATAAGTTCACAGGCAATATCAATAATTAAACGCCTTAGACTCCTTCCATTACGCGTATTTTACGTCTTCATTCAAGTCTATTACTAACTAAATCTGTATCAATATTTAAGACTCGTAAGTCTCTGTCTATTACTTCCTTCCAAATTGACATAGATCTACATTGACATTTCTTAGCCATATCAACCCTCAAGTTCTCCCAATTACAATTTTATAAATTTTTATTTCTCCTTAAAATTTTTATAATTTTTTATATTTTTATATAATATAAATAAATTTTATATATTTATACTTATATTTATACAACTCCATCACACAAAAAAAAATTTATTAAATCTTTTTATCCGTTTATATTTATAAAATTAGATATTATAAATAAATAAGTAAATACATAATGTTAAATATATTATATAATTATTATTGTGAATATATTATTGATTTTAATTTTAATTTTAACCTTTTTTATTATATATTATTATTTTAATATTATGATAATTATAAGCTACCATTATCGAAATAATTTACATATTTTTATTTAGAAAAAAAATACTTATTACTAATATTTAAAAATAAAATAAATAATATAACAAATAAATAAACATATAAATTGAATTTTAATTTTTTTCATTTTTAATTTAAATTACGTTAAAAATTACATAGGCCAGCCTTAGTTCAGAAGTATGATCACCCAGGACCGGAGATGAAAAAGAGCCCATAAAAAATTTTAGTACTATATTAATATACATAAATATAGAGTAAAATATTAATAATTTGAGATAAATAAGATGTTTAAAGTTTAGATTATTTCGTGATGTGCTAAGTTTGAATCCTTGTTCCAATATTTTTTTTTTCAATATTTAAAAAAAATCTGTCAATTTTTTTAATTCAATCAGCGTGTGTTTTCCCAAATTTTTAACCTAATATTCTTTTAATTTCCCTCCAAACTCTGTTCACTTTTACATCCAATATTACAAATGTTTCTTCTCTCTCCAAACTACTTTCACTTCTCATGGTGATTCATCTGATGTTGATTTAAATGATTTTTTTTCTGAATTGAAAGTATTGATAATGTATTTTATCAAATGATTTAATGTCTGCAATTGAAATTCTTAAATTTATCAAATCTGCAGATTGTTATCTGAATGTTTGAATCGCTTATAGAATTTTTTTTACTATCCCGGTGACTGTGGCATTAGCTTAAAGGAGTTTTTCAAAGCTAAAGTTAATCAAAATCTATTTGAGGTTATCAATGTTACAAGAATGATTGAACGGTTTTATAATTTTATCAATTCAAAAGATATTTTAAGAGAATATTGATGTGGATGATATGATAAATGATTTTACATGTTGTAATGCTCATATATCTTATTTTTTATAATTTTTTTTGTATTTTTGTAATTAGAATATATTAAATGATAAATATTTTTTTAAAATTTTATTAGAAAATATTTTATCCGTTTCATGTAATTTTTTATTTAAGGGCTCTACATATTTTTATGTCCAGGACCCATAAAATGTCTGGACCGGCCCTGATTGAAATATATAATTGAAAACTTTTTGATTATTTAAATAGATAAAATTATAAAGCTTTCATTGTTATTATATTTAAATTTATCGAATATAAATATTTAATTTTTAATTTAATTAATTATATAATAATAACAATGATAATAAATACTATATTATCTATCTATCTGTACTTTTATGTCCATTTATATATATCTATATTATCTCCAAATGTGGGAAGGAGATACTTCTATGTCCATTTATATATATCTATACCATCTCTAAATGTGGGAGGGAGAATTGGATTTCTCCAAAATGTATGTGTGTTTTGATAGTAGATTTGAGTGTTTGATGAAAATATGAAAAGTTGTAGGAAATGTTAAAAGATGAATCGGAAATGTAAATGATAATGTAAAATACAATGTAGGTATTTAGATGATACTATTAAAATTAAATAATATTAAACAATGATAAATAAAGTAATTTCAAGTGAAATTGTGCATGAAAATGGATTTGGATGGATTAGAAATACCAAGAGACAGGATTTGACTTTCTAAGCAAAATTCAATTTTCGATCTTTGGCACAATAATCTAGTCGTCATGAAACTATCTTCAAGACCGAATTATAAATAAAATCGATGCGTTTTATGACTCAAACATGAATAAAATAAAAGATAAATGAATAAGTAAATGAATTAACCAAGATATTTGATTGACTTGGTCAATAAAATGACTAAGAAATAGGGAATATGGAAGTAAACGGGAGGTGATACCGAGAAATTTTTTCAACTCGGTAAATGATAGAAAATTAAATGAATGATGATGTTCAAGACATTATTTGGCTAGATCAATGAAATAACTTGCTAATTGATGTAACTGAGACATCCATATAATTAAGTAAGGAAAAATAGTATCGACTGAATATTAAATGCTACAGATTTATAATTCGGTATCAAAAAGTACAATTAAGACATCACTTGGCTAAGTAAGGAAATAACTTGAAAATCATAAAAAAGTGAAGGATATCGCTCGATTTTCCACTAGAGTATTTAGGATGGTAACCTTAACAGTAACTAAAAAGTGAATAAATAATTTATGGAAAAGTATGAAATGAGTCTTAGAGTATAATATATATATATATATATATATATATATATATATATATATATATATATTGTCTCTAATCTAAAGCCCGACAATATAGGGCCGAATTTAGAAAATTGTCTTTAATCTAAAGCCCGTCAATATAGGGCTGAATTTAGGAAATTGCAGAAGTAAATTAGATTATTGTGAAGATACAAATTTTCAAGTAATAAATTTTATTATATATTATTAAAATTATAAATGAGATAATTTTTTTGAAATTATTTGAGATTTAATTTTATAGAAATTTAATAAAAATTTAAGTAAATTTAAATTTGTTAATATTTAATTCAAAAAATTTAAGTAAATTTCTTGGCTCGACCAGATTCATTTATAACTATATGAACTAATAAAAAATAGTTTTAATATTTTTATTTGTAAGAAAAAAAAATAATTAAAAATTTTTTTTTCAAAAATGACTTTTAACAGGCCAGAAGAAGGGTGGCAACAACTCATGGATTTGGAACAGTATATTAATTGTAAGCATAACCTTATTGCAAAAAGGATTCAAAACTAATATAGATGGAAACTCTACCTAAATATAGGAAGAGCCCTTAATTCCTCTGGAGAATAATGTCATCACATCATCACAAAGGAACGCTAAAAACATCAACCTGGTGCTTGATCTCATCACCTATGGAACATGTAGATTGACCTAAAAATCAAAGTTTTCATCTAAAAAGATCTTCTCACTGCTTTTCTAATCAAAGCATCTCTACCACGAGGAGGTATCACCTCAGGTCCCATGTGTTCCATAAGCAACACTAATCCAGAATCCTCGAACCATGCCCTTTTTCTAGTGAGACAATGCTAGAGCTACTTGGCTTCTTCGGCTGTGTCCCTATAAACCTGATCTCGTGTGCTTTACCTCCTTTGCACAATGGTGGGAATGCATATGGACAACTTTCAAAGATATCTCTCATAAAGAGGAAATCTTCCAAGCAGTTGTTTTTACCATCTGGGCAATCTAGAACACTAAGCGACATTTGAACTCAGTACACCTGAACTAAACTAGACTGCAGGTTGGATCTATGGCAGAATACAATAGCAACAACAACTCCAAACTATCAATATAATTGCCCTAAGATGATTAGAACCAATCAATGCAACACCAGGAGTTTTGAAACTGAATTGCGATGTTGAATGGAAAGAAAACTGACTCTACGTAGCTACAGATGTGGTTCTAAGAGGCTCAACAGGCAAACTCGCAAATGGGATAGCAAAAATAAAGTGTTCATCAGCCATGGCAGGAGAAGCCCGTGCAATCCAAGAAGCCTTACTGCTATGTAAAATCATTCTCGAGAAAAGTCATCTATGCATGCAGAAATGAACCTAAGTCCAACCCTCGAGAGAGTAAAGCTACGATCCAGGCCATTAACCATATCAAAACTCAAAAGGAGTCTTAGAATGGTTGAATTCTTCCTAGTTAATAGACAAGCCACCAAAGTGGCA
>CAOGCB010369348.1:0-10600 GCA_948266635.1 Cnidoscolus chayamansa | reverse complement strand
CTCACGAATCCAATGGATTTTGAATCATCAAATTCGGAGTTGTATAGAGAAAGATATAGCCAAAAGAACAAAATTTATCGAATTTGATCAAACCCTAAAAGATCAACAATGGTTTGTTTAGATGTTGATGACTATTTGATTCAACAAATCAGATGTCACGAAAATTTAAAGGGCAATAATGAATTATCCCTAATTCTAGCTCTGATACCAATTGATGTGGAACCCCAACCTGTTGGAGACTGAAACGACATATACCCTAGTATTGATTTCTAGATTAGTAATTAATTCCCCAATCTAAAGAACCCTTAATTGATTTCAATTAAGAACGCTTATTATGGATTGATTAAATTAACACGCACAAGAAACAAGATTCACACAATTGTATACTAACCTTATTCGTTGTGCAATGTCGAGAACCGAGACTCTCTTGGAGAAGTCAATTATCATTCAATGATAATAAAGAAAATTCATTCATAAGTTCATAAGTTACCGTCAAACGTTTTAAATGGCCTTTATATATAGCCACAATACAAAACTAGGGTTTTCTAATGAAATAAAGTCAAAAACCTAATGAAAAAGGGTTTATCGCAGAAATAATATCAAAATTCGCGAGCGCGAATTTGCGATAAATTACACAGAAACTCTTATTCATCGGTCGCGGGCGCGACCCTCCAATTCGCGGTAGCGAAAATGCTTCCTTGAGAGACAGAAACTTTTTGCGGGCGCGACTCTCCCAGGCGCGGGCGCGACATGGCTACTGTTCACGCATGAAAAGTTGATTTTTCTCTTGGTTCCAATGTGGTGAGTTGGACCAGTCTTTGTCCACCCTCAGTAGTGAACATATCTTCAATCATGTATAATTGTATAAGTCCATTAGAAGTTCCTTTGAGTTCTTTTGCCCTTGACCTTGTAATCGATCCTTGTGGAAGTGTTGACTCAATTGACTCTAAGTGGAATGTGCTCACATCACTCGCGAATCATCAAGTCACGCTCGCGAGAAATTCTACAAACCTACTGTCTCTCGGAGAACCTAATTCGCGCTCGCGAAAACTAATGTCGCCCTTGCGAATAAGAATTCAAAGCTACTTCTCTAAGAGGGTCCAAATCACGCTCGCGAAAACTCATGTCGCCCTCACGAACTTGGAAGTAAGGTTACTATCTGATTTTAGACCCATTTCGCGCCCGCGACTTAAGAAAGCTTGATCGCGACTTCCTCTTCCTAGAGGCAGAAACCCCACTTACTCAACTCTGATTGCTCTCAAATTTTGTGCACTTCTAAACCACTTAACATTTAAGCTTCCATTTAAATTCCAGCTCATTCCCAGCTCATTTATGTCACTTTCTACTCAATTTAAGTCTATTGTCCAATAAGGTACTTACATTGCTAACAACTTGTGATTTCAAACAATTCAATTCATTTTGATCTAAAAATTTTACTGGAGTTCCTTAACATAATATAGAAGGGGTCTACCAAATGTGGTTACCATCTAAGATCATTTGAATATTTTCCTTACTCCTCAATTTGCCTCATCTACTCCTTAAGACCTTTCTATCTTTCCCAAATTAATTCCTACCTCAAATCCACCCAGTTTATTCTCAATTTTTACAGACATTAATTTAATATATAAATAAATTCTCACACTAAATTTCAGGTCATTTAGAGTCTATTTGAGTACCAAACTCACCACTTACATTTTTGGTACTTATGTAAGTCTAACCTGAAAATTGCAATAACACATCTCACTTATCTAATTTTTCTGACCAATTTAGGTTATGTTTTTGCCAAAGTGCAAAACATAAAACTTGTAGCTAACATCCTAATTAAGCTCCATACAAAATTTTATAATTTTATCTATCTATTAAGGCTTCCAAATACCTAATAATATTGACTGCTATGTACTGAAATCCTGAAATCCGGCAGTTTTAACCTTTATCTGTTCTTACTATATTTTTATGCCTCAAATGATCTAATTTAGTAAAGTGATGTTCTAAACAATTGTAGATAACTCTTTCAGATTTCTATTGGTATATCATACATAATTTTTAGACTTCATTTAGTCCTCCAAAATAGATTTGCAACACACTATCACACAAAACCCTATTTCCAGTTCAACACTTCCATCATTTTTTTCTCACTTCTATGGTCTTTATCACTTTGATTTAGATCTAAAAATCATGTTTTAGCCTAGATATGATTCTTATCAGACTAGGTTAGATCAAACTTCAACCTACTGTCCACTTCATCACAACCATACACATACATGTAAAACGTCAAGCTTAGCAACAAAAGATACAACTTCTAACCTTATTTGCTTCTTCTTCTTCTTCCTCTTCTTCTTCTTCTTCTTTCGTTTCTCTTTTCCTTCTCTTCTCCCGTTGCTCTATCTGCTGGCTTTTGTTTCTAACTTATCTCTTTTCTCTTTTTGTTTTTCCTTACTTATCCCTTTATGCCACCTCCTTGCCTCCTTTGTTGACTCTTCTATTTTTTTCTTTCTTTTTTTTTTACTTTTCTTCTTTTTGACTTTTCTCTCTCTTTTTTATTTATTTTCTTATTTTATTTTTATTTTTCTTTATTTCATTTCTTTGTTTCTTCACTTATTTTTCTATTTTAGGCATCTAATCTTCTAGGCCCTAAAAACAGTACATGACAATTCTCCCCACCTTTAGAAATTTCGTCTCGAAATTTAAAATATACTAACCTTCAAACAAGTGTGGGTACAATTGTCTCATTTCCATCTCTTGCTCCCAAGTAGCTTTGTGTCCCGTATGATAATTCCGTAAAACTTTAACCAACAGGATCTGCTTATTCCTCAACTATTTAGTCTCCCATACCAATATTCTGATCGGTTCTTCGCTATAGCTCAAATCTGGCTGAATCTTAATTGCTTCAACTGAAATAACATGAGAATGATCTGATCTATATCTTCGCAACATTGAAACATGGAAAACATTATGAATTCAATCCAACTCTGGTGGTAACGCCAATCTGTATGCTAAAGGTCCAATCCGTTCTAGCACCTCATATGGTCCAATAAACCTCGGACTCAATTCCCCTTTCTTCCCGAATCTCAAAATGCGTTTCCACGATGATACTTTCAAAAATACTTTGTCTCCCACATTGTACTATATATCTCTCTATTTCAGATCTACATATGATTTCTGTCTATCTAATGCAGCTTTCAACCTTTCCCGAATTAATTTCACTTTTTCTTCTGCTTCCTGTACCAAATCAGGACCAATCATTTTCCTCTTACCAACTTCATCCCAATTTAATGGTGTTTTGCATCATCTACCATATAATGCTTCATATGGTGGCATCTGTATACTAGACTGGTAACTGTTATTATATGTGAACTCCATCAAAGGTGAATATTTTTCCCAATTACCTTCCCACTCTAGTACACATACTCTTAGCATATCCTCCAAAATCTGAATAACACTCTCAGATTGACCATCTGTCTGAGGATGAAATGATGTATTGTAATTCAATCTTGTACCCATCGCTTTCTGAAAACTTCTCCAAAATCTAGAAGTAAATCTCGGATCTCTATCCGAAACTATGGATACTAGAATACCATGTAACCTGACTATCTCCTGGATATACAACTCAGCCAATCTATCTAAACTGTAATCCATTCGAACAGGCATAAAATGTGATGTCCTCGTTAATCTATCAACAATAACCCATATTGCATCATGTTTTCTTGGAGACATAGGTAATCCAGTCACAAAATCCATAGTAATTCTTTCCCACTTCCACTCAGAACAAAACCTAATTTAACCCAAATAGAAAATATCAAGCAAAGGAACCATATGCTGAAACATATGCCTAAACAACACCCTATCTTGGTTCCAACAACAAAGCTCAATTCAAAACCATACCAAACCTTATTTTCTTTGGCTCTCCTTGCTGTATGCTACCCCTTAGGATGTAAAAAATATGTTTTGGATACTGGGACACTTGAAAACCTTGCCAAAATTGATGGTTTGCAAGCTTGGATGGAGGTTACCTATGGTGGAATGTGCAATAATTGTTGCAGCCCGATTTGGAGAGATGGAGAAGTAGTTGGTATTATGCTTTTCTTATCCTTGTTTGCACTCTTTTTTTGATGTTGAAGTATATATGTATGGCTGGGTTGATTTTGAGCAGTACCTTGGATGGTTAAAATTGGTTTTGCCTATTAAACTTTTAGTGATGAAAATGATTGTTTGTACTAAAAAAAATAAAGATGAGCGATTTTTATGACACGATTTGAAATTTAGTGACCATAATAAATCATCCACTAAAATTCAAATACCATGAATGAAAGTTATCCAGAATAAGAGGATAAATACTTAATATTAATTTTTTTTTTCGACAAAAATAGTAACTTATTTACATAACTACAAATTATTTGAAAAAAAATTCGCAACATTAGAAGAATAGGATGCTAAAATAATTTGATTCAATAGAGAGAGTGATCAGTGCAACAACATATTTGTATTGGAAAACCAAAACACATAAGGAACTTGGAAAAAAAAAAGAGAAAGAGCTACAAGACCTGAATGAAACTACACAAGAACAAATCCCATTAGAAGAAAGCGTCTAAAATTGGACACCTCATGTATCCTTGCGAAAACAAATAGCATTACCATCAACAGCAAAAAGGCTAAAATCTAGAAGCACCAGTTCTGTTTAAGAAGGGATCCTCCATTTGTAAGAGAGAAACTGACTGCTGTAACAAATAAAAGAAAAAGGTTCATTTCTTCATTTCTTAATAAATAGAAGACAACAGAAAAGCCAATCCAAGATTGATTCAAAAGCATTCACCTATGTATATATTAAAATAAATTTATAAACCAGAAAATTCTTAACTGGAGAAATGATAGGAAGTTGATATTTGGAGAATAAGTTGAATATATTATTGAAAGCATATATTGAAATTATAGTAAAAGTTTGGACTTATAGATTGAAAAGAAATAATTAATTCCCCAAAATACTCACAATTAATTCCACCAAATCAAAGTAAGATACTTTATTATTAACTCTTAACTACTAACCCAACATATTCCAACAAGATAGGAGCAGAAACTTGACTTGGTAATTCACACAATAAATGACAGGTAAGGTAATTAAAAGAATATAGTAAGATGCACTAATTTGTAATACTCCCCTTTAGTGCATACTTACTATCAACAACTCCAAGCGTAGTTCTAAAACTTTTCAAAATCAGGCTTAGTTAAAGCCTTTGTGAACACATCTGCAACTTGGTTATCTGAGTGGACCACAATTAGCTCAATTTCTTGATTCAACATTTTCTCTCGAACAAAATGGTGGTGGATTTCTATATGCTTTGTCCGCCCATTAAAAACTAGATCGGAGACAAGCTTAATGACACTCTTGTTGTCGCATAATTCGAAAAACAAAATCCACCTTACCAAATATATCTCCTATCAAACACTTCAACCAAATGCATTCTTTTGTTACCATATTAGCTGCAATATATTCTACTTTGGTGCTTGAAAAAGCAATGGTGGGTTTTTCTTACTACACCAAAAATAACAGCAAAGCCAATAGTGAAACAATACCCTGATGTTGAATGGTGATCCTTCACATCGCCTGCCCAATCGGCGTCAATAAATCCCTACAGTAAAAAAGTCATTCCTTTTCTTGTACAAGAGGCAATAATCAGTAGAACCCTTTATATAACGTGTAATCCTTTTTGCAACAATTACATGAGGAGTTCATGGATTTTACATACATTGAGAAATAACTCCAACAGAATATGCAATTTTTGGTCTTGTGATAGTTAAGCAAATTAAACTACCAACAAGTTGTCGAAATGATCTGGCATCTTTTAACAAGTTCCCTTCTTCTTTCCTCATCTTCAGATTCAGCTCCATAGGATTTGTTGTTTCTTTCTACTCCCCCATATCAAAGTGCTTCAATAAATTCTTTGCATATCTTCTTTGAGATGTGAATAACCCTAGTTTGACAACTTCTCCACTTCTAGGCCAAGGAAACATCCAATCTCGCCTAAAATTTTCATTTCAAACTGAATTGATAGATCATCCCGCAAATGAGATATCTCAGTTTCATCACTTTCAGTAATTATCATGTCATCCATATATAATAATACTAGCAAATGGATTTTTTATTCTAATTTTACAAATAAACTAGAATATGAATCAAAGACTTTAAATACATAGAAAATGAAACATTAAGCCACTTTACCATACCAAGCTTGTGGTGCTTGTGAGCCTATACAATGACTTCTTCAACCGACAGACATAATTGGGAAATTCTTTTGAGATGAATTCTTGGGGTTGTTCCATTAGAACTTCACAATCTAGCTCATCGTAAAGAAATGCATTCTTTACATTAAGTTGCCATAACTTCTAACCTTTAAAAGCAATAAGTGAAATAATTATTCACAATCACCATTTTTGCCACTGGATTGAAGGTTTCCTCATAATCCTACCCATAACTTTGAGAAAAACCACGAGCGACGAGTCGAACTTTGTATCTATCAATTCTGCCATATGATTTCTTTTTCAGTCGATAAACCCATTTGCAAGTGATTGGTTTGCAATTTTTTGGCTTTGGAATGAGCTCCCATGTATTATTCTTCTTTAATGCTTCAATCTCTTCTTGCATTGTTGTTTCCCATTGTTGACAACCCTGGGCATCTTCATAACATGTTGGTTCTTCATCGTTTGATTCTCCAACCAAAAAGCAAGAAATCACAGTGCAATAACTCAATTGCACTTCGTAATCTTTAAAATGATTCGGTTGCTTCTTCTCCCTTATTGATCTTCTAATCATCTGCTCTCCATTTTCTGAGCTGGAAGGATCCATCCTTGAAACTGAAGATTCATTATTTTCTTGTGCATTGGTTTTAAGAAACAACAACATACCATCTTGATTTTCATCACATGCAGCATTTTCTTCAATTGATATTTAAGTTGTAAGCCAAGATGGCATCTCATCAAACACAACATCTCTAGATGTAACATATTCATCTGTTTCTGGATTCAAACATTTCCATCCTTTCCTACACAAATCATAGCCAACAAAAACACACTTCTTTACTTTCAGATCAAGTTTGGTTCTATTAGCTTTAGGAACATGAACATAACAAATAGAACCAAACACTCGAAAGTAACTTACATTAGGCTTTATATCAAAGAACAGTTCAAAAGGAGCTTTTTCTTTACCTGGCCATGGAGGTAAATGATTTATCACATGACATGCACATTGAAATGCTTCTGCCCAAAGCTCTCGAGGAAAGTTCTTATCATGTATCCATGAAAGACTTGTTGAAGCAAGATGTGCCAACTTCCTTTCTGCAACCCTATTTTGCTGAGGGTGTTAAGATATCTCATTTGTTGTTGAATGTTGTTTTCCTCACAATACCGAAAAAATTCAACGGAAATAAATTTGCCACCATTATCACTTCTTAAACAATTTATTTTCTGCCCAAACTCCTTCTTTATAATGTTGCTGAATTCAACGAACTTTGAGAATGCTTCACTTTTCTCTTTTCAAGAAATATACTCAAAGTATACCGAGTCTAGTCATTTACCAATATCATTGCATTTGATAGCCGCTATAACTTGTTGTTCTTGTTGGTCCCATCAGATCTGGGTGTACCAATTCCAACAGAGTTAACCTACAGTTGGATGAGCTTTTGAAAGGAAGGCGATGTGATTTGCCATACTGGCAACCTTGACAAATCACATTTTCATGTACATCCTTTAGAGTTGGTAAGCCATCTAACAATTTTTTTGAGGGGATTTGTCATTGCATTTGATAGCCTACATGGCCCAGCCGAGCATGCCATATTGTTGCATTGTCAATTTGACTTGTTTTCTTTACATATGCCTCCCCTACTGATAAGACAAATAGAGAACCTTTCTTCTTTCTAGAAAGAACAATATCAGCAGCAATATTTTTCAAATTATCAAGCACTTTCTCATCATTCGGACCAAACAAAACATACTTTCCATAATTAGTAATTTGAGAAATTGAAACTAAGTTTTTCCTCAAACTTGGAACATGGTAGACATCGTTTAGTTTGATGTTTGTATCATCAACACCAATCTTCACAACACCTTCCTTCATCACTGTATCGTAGCTCTGAAAACAATGAATCATCTCCGGTCACATGGTGTGAGCAACCATAATCAATAATCAATTCATCATTGAAATCAACATAGTTTATGTGTGTAGTATTGTCATGTTTTCCAATTACGTCAATAGTGAAATAATGATCCCATTTAAGTTGATCATCATCTTCTTCTTCATAAGCTACATTTGCCTTGGAAATTTTCACACAACTGTTTTTCTATATATGCCAAGCTTCCCACATTGATAGCACTTGAAGGATTTGTTCCCTTGAGAACTGTCACCACTAGTTTTTCTCCTATACGATCCTTCATTCAGATTATCCTCCTTCGACCTCTCCTTTGAGAAAAGAATAGCCTTATGCTCAAAGTTGAAATTTTTTGTCATTTGCTTAGATAAAGTCTCTTGATTAGACAGTAGGTTTTCCGGTTCTTCCACTGATGGTTGATTTGCCCATCCTTGAATCGAAGTAACAAAACGCGTGTACTTCTTTTTTAAGCCATGAATGAGAAATCGTCTTAAACAAGCTTCACTAATCTTCTCATCCACATCTAGTTCTGAAATCTCAGAATAAATACTTTTTACTCATAAGAAGTATTTAGAATTGACATGTCCCCTTATGTCGTCATTGCTAACTCATTCTCCAAGAATTGTAACCTTGCTGTATTCTTCTTGAAAAAATAGCATTTCCAGAGTTTCCTAGACTTGTTTTAGAGAACCAACATCACGAACATGATCAATAAGCTCTTTGCTAATCGATGTTCTCAAAGCAAACAACGCCTTTCCACATTTGATCTTCCATTTCCTTCGTGGTTCAGCATTATCAGGAGTGTCTGCTGAAATTTCTACATCAGATCTAGCCAATAGTTCCCACAAGTCTTGCCCTTGAAGATAAGCTTCTATACACATTCTCCGGTATTTGTAGTTTGTGCCTATAAGTTTTTCTATACCATTTTATATGTTAGCACCACTTCCACCATTGAACAGCTCCATGAGATAAAATAAAAATTTCTTCACAAAATAAGGATTAGAGTAATTTCTAATTAAAGCTCTGATATTATACAATAAATTAATAAAATAGAAAATTTTTAAATGAAGAAATTATAGGAAGTTGATATTTTTAAAAAAATATTATGAATATATTATTGAAAGCATATGTCAAAATTACAACAAAAGTTTGAATTTATAAACTGAAAAAGAAATATTTAATTCCCAAAAAATACACATAATTAATTTCATAAGATAGAACATAATACAATAAGATGTGGTCCTAACAATGAAAACTGTAACGTCCCTCCCGTCGAGATCCGAAGATTTCGACATGCGGCGCTACCTTTCTTCTCAAATTTTTTTTTACAGTCGTATTAAAATATGAGCAAGCATATAAAATAATGAGAACAAAATAAATTCGCTTAATATTAACGTTCTTATATTTATATACCCAAAATATAAAATCGCATTATTTATATTAATTACATTACAAAAGTTAAGTCCCTAGTACATGCCAAAATATTACAAAAATATTTACATACTTCACGATGCTCGCTGTCACGTCCTTGTGTGGCCTCCGCAAATCAGAGCTTCCGATGACTGGTACCTGCATGTGGCAAAAACCAACACACTAAGCATTTTTGCTCAGTGGGTGTAGATAATAATAATAATAAAATAACATTCATTGTAAATAATTTCCATTCTAGTTATTCATCGATAATTTATGTGGACTATTTCATTTATCAAGTACTAATAATATTTTCAAAATATCTCAATCGTATAAATAATTATTTTCAATTATACTACAATACATAATTTATTTCTTAGTTCCACATTTATTTCTTTTCACAATTTCACGTTTATTTCATTTCACAATTTCATGTTTATTTCATTTCATATTTAGCCCAAGAATATTATGTAGATACGATCATCAGTCATAGAACACATTTGTACCGAAGCCGCTCGGTCAAATACGTTTGGGCCGAAGCCACTCAGTCACATACGTTTGGGCCGAAGCCACTCGGTTGATCAAGCTGTCAATCGTTGTGGTAAGCGCATCAAGCTTAAACCACTCGGGATACCTTACTGTACACCCGTCCATCAGGGTACCTCACTGTATCCCTGGTATCACATATAGCAGATCTGCAGATCAATGGCATGCCATAGCTATATACTAATCTCGTTTTCTAACACAATAAATCTTAGGGCTATAATTATTCATTTATAGTATATACGTTACTATCTCAATAATATATATTTTATTTATTTATTTATGAAATTTTAAGATTCAATTCATACTTTTTATTTTTGTCACTTCCTTTTTCTTATTTTAAAAATATAGATGTTATATTTCTATTTGAACACTTTAATATTTCTAGAGATATTTAGCCTACATGTATTTACTTTAATTTTCATAAATTGAAAATTTTCTCATCTCTTTACTATATTGTACTTAATTATTTAACCATATTCTTTTGTAAATTCTTTATTTATAATTCATTC
>CAOGCB010369050.1:0-10321 GCA_948266635.1 Cnidoscolus chayamansa | reverse complement strand
TTATTTGCGTTTGAAATAATTAAAGAGTATTTTTCTAACTTAAAAGACAAATAAAAGTGGAGGAAAAAAGAGTATATATTATTTTTTTTGTAATTATATACATTTTTTTATATAATATATGATAAATTTCAATATAAAATTTAATAATAAACAATTGTATTTAATGGATACAAGAGTAATCATATGCTCGTTTCCGATTATTTTATCTAATTATAACTCATTCAACTTTAATATAACAATACTCAAGTTATATTAAAAGGATAGATTATCTTTTTCATTCTCTAATTAAATTAAAATTAGATATATCTATATTTATTTTTTTTAAATTTTAATAAATTTAATATAATAATTAAAGATTCTTCTGTTAATATTTAAAAATAATAAATATATATTTTTTCAATTTAATAAAGTTAAAATATAGGAACTAAATTAATTAGAGATAAAAATATTAATTTTAATTAAAAATTGATATATTTTAAAGGGATTTTGATAATTTAAAAAATAATTAATTTTTCCGAAAGGTGATTTGGACCCTCACCTTAAGGGTCTCCGTACCCCGGTCTGAAAAAATGGTGGGGAGACAAATCACGGTAGCCTAATAATAAGTATGTGGGAGACCGGGACACAATACACCCAATAAGTCCATCTACACAGGTGATTTAAAAAAAAAAAAATAATGTTAATATGGAGGGAAGGACCTTTAATTGACAAAGTCAAATCTAATTAAAGGGTAAGATATTGATAGATAACTAATTTTTCATATTTTCTTATTTCCATAAGGTATGGAGTTTTGAATACAAGGATATGTAATCAATTTTTCTTCCTAGCAAATAGACAATGATTAAAATTAACTCTCAAGCTATAGCCAGCTGGGTTTTATTCCCTCTCTCTGAGTTCTTTGTGTTCGTTCTTGGGTTTCATGTGTATCCATTTTGCTCCCCTCTTCCTCTACATCTTAGTTTGCTTCTTCTTCCATTTTCGCTCCTCTCTCCCTTTCCATCACAACTTCCTTCTTCATCCATTCTTATCCTTACTTTTCCTTAAATTTCTCTATTTCTCCTCTTTAAACTATGTCTAAAATTATCCAGAATGTTAATGAACTCATAGACTTAACTCAATATTTTAATTGCTTTGACCCTATCCTAGATTTCACCACTGATGTTGAGAAGAGCAACAAATTACACGATATAATAAGTTACATGAATTTATTATCGATAGCACTTGTACTTGGTTGATATAGATAGTTTATGCCTTGTACTTGCTATTGATAGCACTTATACTTAGTTGTTTATATTTTATATATCTAGCATTTGAGCCTATAATAAATTATATGAACCTAAAAAAATATCATGATCATGCATTTCATTATTACAAATAGATGAAAAATCAGACATAGAAATTATTGTCTCAAGTGTTAGTGGCCAAAAAGGGGTAAACTGGTCACTTTTAAAGTTTAGTCAAATTTTGAAGTTCTTGCTCTAAATTCTTGTGAGAAATTCTGATTGAATACTTCTAGTTTGGTATCTAGATCAGTCTTAAGTGAGGGAGACTAATTATCTGTATATTTCAGAAAGTGAAATTAGCTAGCTAAAATTATGCCTAGTAGTGAGGTCACTGTTCATGCTGAAATTAGTTAGGTGTTTTGTTTAGTTAATTTAAACATGCAACTTGATAAACCTTTAAGAACAGTGATCTAAACAACAATAATTCTTAGCAAATCAAGGCAATCATGATAAAATGACAATTAATGATAAAAGTTTAGGAAAGAGAAAATTCAAACACTTCAATTTATAGTGGTTCGGCTATGAAATCTACATACACCATTCTCGAGCTTCCTTTTGAGACTTCAAATTCACTACTGATCTCTTTTACTAGGTAAGAGATAAAGAAGTTACATTTCTCCAAGCTTTCTAGGTGCTTAATGAACATTTACAAGAGTTTGATGTACCCTCAAATCTTCTTAAGCTTTCAAGGTGCTTAAAATCTCTTCCAAGTGATGTACCCTCACTTAGACTAACCTCAAGTTGAATTTGGAAATTTAGAAAGAATCACTCTCTTACAACATATTAGAACTAAACAAACTTATAAAGAAGAGAGAGAAGATTTGCCAATGAAGCTCAAAATGGAATTCAATGAAAGTTTTGTGAAATCAATGCTCTTTAATTGCTCAATAATATCTTACTTTCATTAGTTGTTGAGGGGAGTAAATGCTTGTTTATATAGTTTAAGTTGAGGCCTGAAACTTTCAACTCAAAAGGATGACTAACGTCTAGTTTTCTAGCCATTATAATATTGGGATTTATGCAGTCTGAAATTAATTAGGCTCAGTCTGAAATTAGTTTGTTAAAATTACTTTTGGATAGAAAGTAGTTTGATAATCTTAAAAGCAACTTGCTAATTTTGAAAAGTAGTTTGCTAATTTCATTTGTCTGTCAAAGATAAAGAATGTTATTTTTAAAGTTAGTTAGCTAATTTTAACTCTTGAGTTAAAATTAGGTATCTAATTTTAGCAGCTTTTGAAATCGATTTACTTGGTTCTAAAAACATATTTTGAAAATATTTTGATGCATGTGATATTTCATTGGCATTTTGATATCTCAATTCTCTTACATTTTTTCCTAGGAGAGAAAATTGAACATCTTCAACTTCACTTAGCCTTCCATTGTACTTCTTATTCTTGATGTGCTATTTCTTCTTCTTTTAGTAGTCTTCCTTTGTAATATGAAATACTTGAATGTTTATTAGTTCAATTTCATTAAGTTTTGTTATGACCAAAACTAGGTTTTCTCCTTATGAGGTCAACAATCTCCCCATTTTCGATGATGACAAAATTTAATGCTCACAAGGAGAAATTTTCAGCACTATCACAGATACTTACACTAAGCAGAAAAATAAAATACTCCCCGTGTGTTTTTGCCAAGTTATTAAGCTCCCCCTGAAACACATATCCTGTTCAGTTGTGATTTTGATCAATTTTCATATTATCATTGATGTCCTCAAATTTAATTTCCTATGTCAATCATCAAGAGACATTCATGTCATAAATCAACAAGGAATTCGTTTATAGATATTCATTTCAAAAGTCAACAATTTTATTGCAGCAACAAATAATAAATATAAAAAACACAAGTCAATAATCAACATTTGCCTTTCAATACTGCAATATATTTGTTCACAGATTCAACAGTTCATGTTTGTCATTCAACTTAACAACTCAGCGTATAAATTTTGATAAACCATTCATGTTCAGCACACAACTATTCAACAAACTTAGCACATAAATACTACTCTTCAACGTGTTCTCCCCCATTTTATCACTCATAAAAAAGAATTAGGGGTCAAAGAAGAAGGTTAATTGCACATATAACACACACCATAGAACATAACTTAAGATAAAAACTGCATATTTAAAGATCAAAGTGTTTTGCAACATTGACTGACTATCCAAGTTTAACAATCTTAGTTTTGAGACCATGTCTTGCACTTCATCTTAGAGGTGCAACAGGCTTTGATGCTTTTGGTGGCTTGGAATTCTTGGAGGACTGAGCAATTTGTACAGGTGCAGGTGGTTGAGTGACAACAACATCCACCATTGTCCGAGTCATTTCCCTTTTTATTGAATATTGTTTCTTTAAAGTTTATCGGAGAGTCCTCTATTATACCATCCGAGGTTGGTTCTTCTTTGACCTTAGAGCTTGTAAGGTAAAAGTAGAAAAACGGGGTTAGGATTGAGAAAGAGAGTAGTCAAAAGGATAATAGTTTATGTACAAAAGGAATGTGAGAGTGAAAAAGGAGGTTAGAGATAGAGGAAAGAGACTATGACATAAATCAGAACGAGTGAACAAATTTTTTTTGTGAAAGGAGCAATTTTTTTTACGGTGTGTCTGCCTACATCCAAAAGCCCATTTGTTGCCAGGTATGTTGGCAACAAAGGAGCAATAATAGTTAAATATATTATTACTTTTTCAACAAGCGTGATGTCTTCTGTTTGGAAGTTGTTCAGATTCTCATCCTCCCCCATCGTCTGAATCAGGAGGTCAAAATGCGTTGATTCCTCAACAATGTTGATGGTGCAATCCGAGGGACGTTATGGGTTCTCATTGTCATTACTCGAGGAAATTGTCTCCCCTTTGATAAATGTGCCCTGTATCGGAGGGATTCTCTTTGTTGCTTGCTTGTTCTGATGAGCTGCCCTTGCTTCACCAGAGTGAAAACCGAGGTCGGCACGTCCCTTATTTTGTCACCATCTAGGGGACCTCAAAAGGTGGTAGAGGAGTCTCAGACGATTCAGTCTCAAATGTTTAGTAAGCGGTCTTCAAGGCTTCCTTAGTGTTCTCAATATATGGTAGTGATTAGGGCTTTGTTATCATAATAGCCTTTTCCCCTCTGATGGTTATTAACTTACCCTATGTTATGTACTTCACCCTATGATGCAATGATGATGGCATGACATTAGCAGCATGAATCCATGGTCTCCTTAGAAGCATAATATAGGTTGGTTCAATGTCCATTACTTGGAATGTGACATCAAAGGTGCAAGCACTGATTTAAAGGGACATCTCTAAATCCCTCATTACTTGCCTCTGAGTTCTATTGAAAGCTTTGACTATCATGGTGGATGTTCTAATACGGGATGTCCTGATAGGTAGCCTCGTCAGTGTTGTGACTGGGAGGATGTTGAGAGCTGAACCATTGTCTATCAACACCTTGGCCACCATGCATTCCTCATATTTAACAGTGATATGTAGTGCTTTCATATGTTTTCCTTTCGATAAGGTCTATTTCCTCCTCTGAGAATGATATGAGGTTAACCAATTGTATTTGGCCGACTAACCTCTCAAAGTGTCCTAGGGAGATGTCTGTCGTCACGTAGGCATGTTGAGGACCTTTTTAAGCGTCTGTCTGTGAGTGTCTGAGTTTAAAATTAGTGAAAGCAATGATATCCTAGCTGGTGTTCTCCTTAGTTGTTCAATATGTAATACTCATTTCGTTTGATGATCTACAAGCGCAAGTCATCATCATCTTTATTCTTGAGAGGCTCCTCCACCTAACCATTTAGACTAGATGGCTCGGTTTCCCTAGGCTATACGGTCTCTACTTTCTCACTTTTCTTTGGCTCAATGGTTGGGTAACACCTCCCATTTCTTGTGATAAATTCTATTCTTAGTTCTTGAATCTGGGGATAACCGTGCATTACATTATTGGTCTCAGGCTGAGATGGCCACAAGTTTGTAAGTTTGAAGGGTTGCCTTCCTGCCTACAGCGAAGGTACAACCTGGGTCACTAGTCTTGTAAATACCTTATAATTGTAATTCCATTGGATTTTGTGCATGTTAGTGACCGGTAATTGCTTGGGAGTCTGTATGATGGTTTGATGGGGCAAGGTTAGTGGAGGGAGTCTTAGCTTGGCCTCCTTCCCTTGCACTATTCCTACTTTCGGGTTGGATCCTCTAATTTGAAGTCGGACAATCCCTAGTACCACCAGCCTAGATACCTCCATTTTGAACTCTTTACAGGTAGCTAAATCGTGCCCTTTCTTGTTCTGATGATATGCATAACTCTTGGTAGGGTTGATCTCGGCTCTCAAGTCTTCCTCAAGCCTCTTAGTGAATGGCAAAGTGGCTTGTATATCTTAGAAGTAGGGAACCATTCATTCCAAACTATCTTCTCTATCCTCCTCGATCATAATATTCCCAACATTCAGTCCCCCTGTCTCTGTGTGATTGGGGAGCGGGTTAGCGCTGACGTTTGGCAGGGAGGTTTCAGGTTTGATCTTCAACCATCCATTTTGAATCATTGATTGTACTCTCCCTCTCAATGCCCCACAATTATCCGTTGCATGTCCAATAGCGCCTCCATAGTATTTGTATCGAGCATTTGTATCATACCCTATGAGGTAAGGTGGCCTTACCGGGTCCATCGGTATTGGCAGTATTTTTTTCACACTATGCGAGTACCAGTTGATCTGACTCAAAGGAATGGGAGGTGGTATGTCTGAGTATTTGGAAGGCCTAGGGTTAGGCGCATTGTTGGCCTGGCCAACTAGCCTTGGGGCTCCACCTAGGTGGCTCGGCTGTGAAAGGAAGGAGCCTTAGGGACCTAGAGTTCTTGGAGGAGAGGAGAGATGCGATTGTCCCTAGAACGTTGGCCGATTGCTGCTTATAGCAGCACAAGGTGGATCATATTAGGGAGTGGCTGAAAAACTCCTTGTATTGCTCATGTATCCTTGAGGGGCGACAACATGCACTTTCCCCTCTTTTTTCTTCCCCATTTGGGAGGACCACCTTTGCTCGGTTCCTCCTTCATGAAGCCTTTCCAGCTGGAGGTTAGCTTTAATTCTTTCCCCCGTTTGGATGATATCAGAGAAATTATTAGAGGTGTTCATGATTATTAAGTTGAAATAAGGAGCCATTAGAGTTTTAATGAAGAAGGAACACAACTCATGATCAGTGACCAGGAGATGCACTTCCGCCGCCTTTTCTCATCACCTTTGGGGGTATTCTTTGAAGACTTCATTTTCCCTATGTGTCAAGTTTTGGAGGTCCCTTTGTGTTGGTGCTATGTCACAATTGAACTTGTACTATTTTATGACAGCATCAGCTAAGTCTTTCCACGACTTCATCTTTCCCTTGTCTAATTGAATGAACCATCTTAGGGCAAAACCTAATAGAAAAAGTGGACCAATAGCTTCTCATCGTTTGCAATTGTTGACATTTTAGCTACATATAAAGCCAAGTGGATCCTTGGGTCAGTCGTGACTGAACATTTTTCAAACTCTAGCACTTTAAACTTTCTTGGTATTACGACATCAAAAGTGATTCTTAGGGACAATATATCCAGTGGTCCATATAGGTTTAGCCCTTCGAATGCTCGTACGCATTCTTCTAGGGCCATTAACTTTTCATCTTCGGCCTTATACCCCTCTCTATCCACTTTCGAGGCTTTTGTAATTTGACTAGTAGGATTGTTTGGCTGCTGCGGAAGGCATTGGTAGAGTAGGAAGATTCACCATTCGTTCCATGGAGGTTAGAGGATAAGTAAATGTTCCCTCAGCGAGATAGGTTGGTGGCGTGGTGCCTTCATGCCCTCTCTAGGATAGAAGAAAGGTTGTTGAATTGGCTTGTTTGGCTGCATAGTTTGGAGAGTGTATGGGAGCTATGGACCTTCTTGGACCATGCTTGTCCCTAGGTCTTGTTCTCCTTACTTCCTCAAAGTGTGTATTATTTTCACCAATTTGACTATCTGGCTTTTCAAATCCAACACCTGCTATTGTAGTTCTTGCATCTGCTGCTAGTTTTCAATCCTCTTTCTTCTTGCTAAGCACGTGTGTAGTGGATCCTCTTGTTGATTCCTAGGCCTAGGGCCGGGTTTCACCACGTCTTTACTATTTTCCTGGAGGTTTTAAGTTAGCTTGGTTAATGCAGCCATCCTTATTATTTGTGTTTTAATTTTATTATGTTAGGGAAAGGAAGAAGCTTTAGAAAAGGTAGAGTGAAAAGTTACATGAAAAGTTTTTCTTAATCATGACATTCATCCAAGCAAAACTAGCAAACCGTTATGAATTTTATTGATGTATTTAGACTCGTTACAGTGAGAGGCACTCTTAGGGCCATGGCTCTGGCTGGACCCTTTATTGAATGGCATTTCAAAAGGTAGCAATTTATTGGCTTGTCACATAACATATATTTAGTGTCGCTAAGGGCTGCTCGGATTCTCATAGGAGTTTTTCTTTTTTGCTCGAGGCTAAATTTTCTAACATTTTCTTTAATTTTTAAGTGAAGATCCTGATATAGTGCCTTGTCACTCATTTCACGGATGTACTGGAGGTTGATTTGCTCTAGCTAAATCCGTGTCTAAGAATTCTTATATATAGTATAATATGAGTTTAGTATTTATCAACTATTATTAGTGTAGTAATAGTTCTCAAAATCTGGAAAGCTAATCTCAATAAAGAAAAAAGGTAGTAAATTTTATAAGATGCCTTAGAGTATTTAGAAAATACTCCACTGAAAATTGGCCTTCATGCATATTAGTACGACTTTAAAAATTAATTAAATTAATTAAAAAGAAAAATATTATGGTTATGTTTGGATTAGAGGAAATAAAATATAAAGAGGAAAATAAAATACAAATTAATGATGGAAGAAAAATAAACTTCCTCTAGAAAATGAATAGTATCTCTCTTATTTATTTCCTTTGTAATCTTGTTTGAATCCAAATATGTAAAGGAAGAAAAATATTATTATTTTCTTCTTTTATTTTTCTTCCCCCTTAGTTTCCACTATTCCAAATAAGGGTTTAGAGATTCAAATATTAGCAATAATGTCATTTCTCTTATTTAATATCAAAATTCAAAAAAAAAATTAGACATTCAAATAAGAGACAACTCACACCCAAATCTCATGTCCTATTAGTTTGGCCCTAATTATATCCTACATACGTATTTATGTATGTCCAATAATACTTAGTAATTAACTTAATCCACACTTAAAGCAACACAAAAGTACAATCAATCAATATGTCCTTTCTCCAACGTAACTAGGAGGATCATAATTACAAGTCATAAACGCATCTCATAATCACAAACAGAACGAGCACACCCAATTCTCCTAGTTGTCTTCCATATAATTTGAGTATAGTGGTGTCATCTGCGCTTATTAGAGTATAAAAGATTAGATGTCTAATTAAACTACATTTTAGAATTTGAATGCATGATAGAAATTATGCACAATGATCAGATGTTTATTTGATATTTATGAGATGCCAAAGTATGAAAATATGTTAGAAGTGGTAGGACATTTATTTAAATGTGAATGTGCATATGATATGCAATTAGTGTGCAACTAGTATGTGCATAGGTTACATGAGATATGGTGAACAAGTAGATAAATAGGAATGAAATGCCTTCAATGGCATGTGAATTTTTAAATGAAGATTCTATAAAAAAAATAATGGTGAAAGGGAAATGAAATACAAGTGAATTTAGGTGCGAAAAAAAAAAGAAAGAAAGCTAAAGTAACTTAGTAGGATTTTAAGTGACATGTAAATTTAAAATGCGTACATGATTAATTTAGAGTTGATTTGAATCATGATTTGAATCAAATAAACTTAAAATGGATTTCGACCTAATGTTATGTGGTGTCACGGTTTTAAAGAAAAAAAGAAAGAGAAATGGACCGAGGCTTGGCAAAAAGGAGGGATCAGCATTATGGAATGAAATGGTCATGGACCATTCATGTTTTGAGATGGAGGAATGGCCACCTAATGGACTTAAGTCCATTTTGACACAAAGCAAAAGACGAAGAAGGGATCAAAAGGTGCTACATGGCAGGAAAAGAAATGGGGACCGTGTGTCCCATTGTGGAAGTAGATTCCACTTGTCCACTAACACATAATTCAAATGACACTCAGCATAAGAGGAGACCCATTCAACGATCTTCTTCCTCTTCTTCCTCCCCACCACTGAGTCACTTTCCAAAAGAGAGAGAGAGAGAAAACCATTCTCCATCAACAAGAAAAAAAAGGAGAAAACAACTTCTTCTTCCTTCCCTTCACAAACCTAACCCAACCTCTTCTCTTCCAACCAAGAAAACTAGTCCAACAACTCTTCTTTTCCTCATATCCATCACTGAATTCTTAACTACATGAAGACCATTCCTAGGTTAAAAGTAAGTTAACTTATGAGTTAGGGTGACAGCCATACCAAGGAAGGCAAGGAAACCATTGAGCAAGGGAAATTCCAGCAGCGTTTCTAAGGTTGGTACTTTATTGTGGTTGATTAAAATTGATCAAATGCATATTTTAGTGACTTGAAATTCAAGCTTAAAGTTACTATGTTTGAAGTTGAGGATATGGTGATTTGTTATTTATTGTAGTAAAGGAAGATGACAATAAGTATTCAACAACCATGTATATAATAGGTTACAGAGAAACAATGATATCGTCTGTGTTGTGTGTCTCTTTTGATGGAAGAATTGGTACTCACACTCGCAATGCCATACTCTTGTAATGAGAGGTCATGGGTTCGAGTCGTGGGGGAGGCGACCTAATGGGAAAAAGAAGGACCACTGGGCCAAATAAACAAATCCTACCTTGAGGGAGTGATCCCGATAGAGGCTTTCACGACTCGATCTTGTGGGTGTTACAGGCCTGGGCTTGCGAGTGTGACAATATGAGTACAATCCATGTCACAACCCCTATGACATGCCTCCCACAGAATGAACAGTGATTTCCTACTTTCTCTACAGTGAAACCACCACTCATCCTGTAAGGGATAAGTTGCATCACAGTTCCTTAAAAACCTGTATAAATTTTTCCTTTC
>CAOGCB010369011.1:0-14335 GCA_948266635.1 Cnidoscolus chayamansa | reverse complement strand
TTTAGGTGGGCGTCCAACAGTGGTCCAAGTCTATATATCTAAACCAAACCCCGTCCAGACTCCACTGTCAAGCCCACCTACTTACTGTGGACCCCATCATGGTTTTTTGTTGTCTGGTTTTTTGTCCACTTTTGACCATCCTCTGCCCACGTTTTCACGGCAGTTGGTTTTGAGATACACAATTTTCCAGCTTTATCCTTCCGTTAATTCCTATGCTTCAGCCCCAAGTCAGGCTTCCGTTAATTTTTTGATATTTTTATTTCTTTTATATTATTGTTATAGTTATTTATTTTAAATCAAATCATTTAAAAATATATAAAAATTATTATAATAAATAATTAAACATTTTTTATATCTAATAGTCCAAAGAAAGGAAACAATGTGGGGAGAGGGGAAGGGCAAAAGAGTAAAAGAAAAGAAAACCGCCAGGGTGGAACGTGAATTACAACGGCGGTAAACCGTTACGTGCAAAAAGAGCATCTTTACTTGCCTTTCTGCCCTTTTTATTTCCCCCGAAACCATTCCTCTCTTTCTCAAAACTCTCTAGAAATTTCTTTGCTTCTGCTACTCGTAATTCAACCATGTCTTGCTACAAGGGAAAATACGCTGGTAATCTCTTCTTCTTATTCTCTTGTCTCCGCTTTTAGCTTGTTTGGCTAGATTCTCGCGTTTGTTTTTTTTGCTATTTTCTTGTTAGATCTCTTATCTTCACTTACTGTTGTTTTTCATTTTTTTAGTTGGTAGATCTGTTTTTTCTCTCGTTGTTTCTTTTCATTTTCCGATTTAGATCTGTCATTCAGTTAGAGATGCTGAACTTGCTTTAACGTTTAGTGTTCTTTAGCCGATCATTTTCTGTGCTCTCTTTGGGATCTGATTCCTCTTAATTATGATCGACCTATGTGCTTTACTTGCGTTTTTATTTTTTATAACAAGTGTTATGCCTTCAATCAGATCTGTTTGTTCTCATCAGTTTTTTTTTAATCCGCTGATTTTGATCTAGACTTTCAAATCTTTTGATATGATATCAGTTTTCGAAGATCAGCAGTTTGTACAATGAAATTTATCACTGTACAATGAATCACTTGGATCGCGTGAACAGAGTAGACTACACTATATCATTTATGATGTACTTGGAAATTTTTTTTTCCATTTCTAAATCTTGATAATTTCTTTTTAAATATGGAATGAATGAAATAACAGTGACTCTAATTTTACATTCTTGGGATTTTGTCTTCTGATAAATGATTTTAAACGTTGGACAAGCATTACTGTCCTTGTCTTAGTAGTCCTCCACACAGAGTTTGGCGCCTTGGTTGGTTTTTGGGCTTTTTGCTGTGAGTTTTATTGTCTTCTAATCGAATGTATTTTGCTGAACCTTCTGGATTTTGATGGTTATCTAACTGGTTTTATGCATCTAACATAACATCTGATAAGATTTTCCTCACTCGTTACAGATGAGCTCATTGCCAATGCTGCTTACATTGGCACCCCTGGAAAGGGTATTCTTGCTGCTGACGAGTCTACTGGCACCATTGGCAAGCGTCTATCCAGCATCAATGTTGAGAATGTTGAGGACAACAGAAGGGCTCTTCGTGAGCTGCTATTCACCACCCCTGGTGCCCTCCAATGCCTCAGCGGTGTGATTCTCTTTGAGGAAACCCTCTACCAGAAGTCTAAATCAGGTAATGTCCTGGACGAGTTTTTTGGATATGTTGATTTTATTTCATTGGTTTGTCCTAGAACTAATTGCTCATCAATGTAGTTTGCCCCTCCCCGTGAATGCTATGTTCTTCTGTTATAACGTCTTTTGCCCTTGAATACTATTTTCTTTAGGCAAGCCTTTTGTTGACATCTTGAAGGAGGGTGGTGTCCTGCCTGGTATTAAGGTCGACAAGGGTACTGTTGAGCTTGCTGGAACCAATGGTGAGACCACAACCCAGGGTCTTGATGGCCTTGCCCAGCGCTGCCAGAAGTATTATGAAGCTGGTGCACGATTTGCAAAATGGCGTGCTGTGCTCAAGATTGGCCCTAATGAGCCATCTCAGCTTGCGATCAATGAGAATGCCAACGGGTTGGCCAGATATGCCATCATCTGCCAGGAGAATGGTTTGGTCCCTATTGTTGAGCCTGAGATCTTGGTTGATGGTCCTCATGACATTAACAAGTGTGCTGATGTTACCGAACGAGTACTTGCTGCGTGCTACAAAGCTCTTAATGACCACCATGTCTTGCTTGAAGGGACCCTTTTGAAGCCCAACATGGTGACCCCAGGGTCAGAATCCAAGAAGGTTGCCCCCGAGGTGATTGCTGAGTACACGGTCCTTGCCCTCCAACGCACTGTGCCTGCTGCAGTTCCTGCCATTGTGTTCTTGTCTGGTGGCCAAAGTGAGGAGGAAGCAACCCTCAACCTCAATGCTATGAACAAGCTCAAGACCAAGAAGCCCTGGTCATTATCCTTCTCCTTTGGACGTGCTCTTCAGCAGAGTACCCTCAAGGCTTGGTCAGGCAAGGAGGAGAATGTGAAGAAGGCTCAGGGTGCATTCATTGTCAGGTGCAGGGCCAACTCACAGGCGACACTTGGAACTTACAAGGGGGATGCAACTCTTGGCGAGGGTTCTGCAGAGAGCCTCCATGTCAAGGACTACAAATATTAAGAGGTCCCCAGCGTAGTCATTGTAGGGTTTTTTCTTTCCCTACCGTCCCTTCAACCCCCTTCCCCCTTTCTAAGTTTAAGAGCAGTTTTAGATTCGAAGCAGCATAATAAGAAAAGCTTGAGGAAATATAGGCATGTTGAATTTGAATGTTTTTTGGACAGCTTCGGTGGAGAACTTGTGTTCTATTTTCCTACAATTTTTAATTAAAGTTGAATGAACCGTTTTTATCTTTTTTCTTTGTGAATCACGTTTGCCCTAATTTCCTTGTGAATATTTGCATGCCTATTTTTTTGGACAGAAATAAAAAAATTCGCATGCCTATGGGAAAAAGGTCTCTAAAAACAATTTAAATATATATATTTCTAATATACTCGATAATATTGGTTTCTTAAAATATATAAACCATCAAGTAGTTGATAAATTTTCAAATTAATTTTATTTTGTTTGTGCTTCGATCTCTGTGTCCTTTTGCTGACTGATTGGGTAAAAGGCGTCGTCTGTTGCGAGAATCAGAGCTCCGTTAAGCGAGCCAAAAATGGAAGAACCAGGCGTGCCTGCTGAGCTGATGTTGCTGCTTGTCTTTGTACCTTGCTCTATTGTCGTTTGTTTTGGGGTTTGATAATCAAGTAGCCAGGCAATGGCGAAGGATGAAAGCTAAAAGTAAAACAAGTGCCAATTTAAACACAAAGCTTGAATTATTTGTTTGTTGGAGAAACGTTATTCTTTCAAATGACGGCTACAAAAAGTGCTCTCACATTATATTTTACGTATACTAACGGAATCCCGAATTGCTGTTCACATAACAGCGATTGGGAACTTTTTCTATTAAACATTTTAATTATTTAATTTTTAAAATAAAGGATTAAGTAATTAATTTTAGTATCATAAAATAAATGCAAACTGCGTTGCACTGACGCTTACTAATTCTAAAATAAATTGATTCTGAGTCATGTTGTGGTCACAATTCTGGAACCTTTGAGTTGCAGGCAGAGGCATGACATGGACCGACTTTTCTCATATTAAATAATAATAAATTATATGTGTAATAAAAATAAAATATTTTAAGATCTAAGTTGCAGTCAACTTATATAGTAAGATGAGCGTGATAAGTGTATTATTCTGTAGTGTGCAACTCTTCGTAATCATATGACCTATTTGGTATGAGACGTAACCAACCATTCAAAAAAGGAAAAAAAATAACAATGTTGTGGTTGGTGAGCATTACCTTAGCGAAATATTATCTGTTCTGCCATTTTCATCTTACTTATATCAAATCAATTTTTATTATAATCAATATCGTTTTAATAATTTTATATTTAAAAAAAAACTCACCATATTAAACTATATAATATTAAATTAATTGAAAATTTCAGAAATTATATAATAACTAATTCCTATAATGTCAACTATCCTTTTCGATTTGAATTGTGCAATTTCGTTAGTAAATTAGCACATGTATTAAAAAAAATGGACTTGATTAATTTAGACTTCAAACTTTACTAGTACATATATAAATGTCAACTTGTGGAGATTGCTGACCAAATCCAACATGCCAATGCAATGTCTTATACTTATTTTATACTCTACTTGGAAATATTATATTTTTATAAAAATAGTTTAATTTTTATTATCATTTTTTATTTATTACAATTTTAATCCAATAAAAACAATAAATGAGAATTAACATTAATATATAATTTTTATTAAAAAATATAATTTCAACAAGTTTTGAAATTTATTTTATAATTTAGAGTATATATTAACTTTCATATTTATTTACTATATATTATAATACGAAATAATAAATAAATTTAGATTTGATTTTACGTGTTATCTTAAATAATATAATTTTAAATTTTGAGTTGTTTTAATAAATAAGAATCGATTTGATTTTTTTTCTAATTTTAAGTAAAAAGTAAAATTTCCATATTTTTCTAATTTGGGTTATAATTGAAAAGATAAAAAGGATACTTTGCATAAAGATAATGTGACCATGATATTCACAAGATAAAGCTTCAAATGCCAATAACAAAATCAAATTTGATATGCAATTTAAAACCATCAATATCACATTCATAACATGATGGTTACCAAAAAGAGCACAAAGCTTTTTCTTTTGTTGAAATTTATATTTAAAACGTTAACGTTTAATTCCCAATTTTAATCAAATGAGACAACAATTAATCATTTACAATATTTTCTCAGAAAAAAAAAAATATAAGCAAAGTACAACAGAGGAATATAACCTTTTTCAGAAAACCACGACCTAACCCGCCGGTTTTGGTCGCTCTCGGTTTTTAGGTGAGCGGTTCGAGTATCGATTCCACTGTCAAGCCCACCTTCTCCCTGTGCACTCTATAATGATTTTTGTTGTCTGGTTTTGTCGCGATTCTCTGCCCGCGTTTTCACGGCAGTTAGTTTTAGAGACTCATTTTCCATTTTTACCCTTCCGCTTCAGCCCAAACTCAGCCTACCTCAGGCCCATTAAAGGAATTAAACAATGGGCCGAAGTGTAACGGGAAGTACAACGGCGCTACAACGTTCCGTCCCAAAAAAGCAACTTTACTTGCCTTTCTTGCGTTTTTTTCACCTAAAACCCACCCTCTCTATACCCTTCGCTCTCTAATAAAACCCCAACACTCCTTGCTATCTCTCTCTGTCTCTATCCCTCTCAAAGCCCTCTCTAGAAATATCTCTTCTTCTGCTTCTCATCATTCAACCATGTCTTGCTACAGGGGCAAATACACTGGTAATCTCTTCTTCTTGTTCTCTTTTATCATCATCTTTTAGCTTGTTTGGCTAGGTTCTGGATTTTTTCTTTTTTGGCTATGTTCTTGTCAGATCTTATCTTCACTTACTGTTGTTTTGTTCATATCTTTTAGTTGATTAGATCTGAGTTTCCTCTTATCTGATTCTTTTTCATTTTCTGATTTAGATCTAGTGTTGAAGCACAGATGCTGCACCTGTTTTACCGTTTACTGTTCTTTTTCCCTATCATTTTCTGTGTTTCTTTGGAATCTGATTCCTCTTAATTATGATCGGCCTATATCATTTTACTTGTATAACACGTGTTTTGGCTTGAATCAGATCTGTTCTTTCTCTGAATTTTTTTTATTGAGCTTGTTTGATATACACTATCAACTACGTTTTCATATAATTTACTTTAATAAAATCAGTATTTTGTAAAACGAAACGATCTCAGTTGCTGTTTTGGTTGATCAACTAACTAGTTTTGTGTACAAATTTCTGATCATCTCACTACCATTTGAGTTACCGACTGCGTTTAGCTATCGCTAAATGACTTGGTTTAATTGTGTTATCCTTTTCATTTCTATGATTTCGTATTATGTTTATATTGGATGGAATGAAATAACAGACTCTTAACTTTACGTAATATCAGAGACTCTAGTTTTACGTTCTTGGGAGTGTGTGTCTTCTGATAAATGATTTCAAACGTTGGACAAGCATTATTGTTTGTATGTGATTATTTCATCACTTCGAGATCCCGATGGTTACCTAATTGGTTTCAAATTCCTATTCTCACATATGCATCTAGAATAACATCTAATGAGATTTTCCTCGCTCATCGCAGATGAACTCATTGCGAATGCTGCCTACATTGGCACCCCAGGAAAGGGTATTTTGGCTGCTGATGAGTCTACTGGGACCATTGGCAAGCGTCTAGCCAGCATCAACGTGGAGAATGTTGAGGACAACAGAAGGGCTCTTCGTGAGCTCCTATTCACCACCCCTGGTGCCCTTCAGTGCCTCAGCGGCGTGATTCTCTTTGAAGAAACCCTTTACCAGAAGTCTAAATCAGGTATTGTCTGAATGAGCTTTTGGAAAGATGTGAATTGTATTTCCATTTCTTGCAAGTTACTTCTCATCAATGTAGTATCCCCCCCTAATGCTTTGTTCTTCTGTTGACGACTTTTTCCCTTGAATACTATTTCATTAGGCAAGCCTTTTGTTGATATCTTGAAGGAGGGTGGTGTACTCCCTGGTATTAAGGTCGACAAGGGTACTGTTGAGCTTGCTGGCACCAATGGTGAGACTACAACCCAGGGACTTGATGGCCTTGCCCAGCGTTGCCAGAAGTATTATGAAGCTGGTGCAAGATTTGCAAAATGGCGTGCTGTGCTCAAGATTGGGCCCACTGAGCCATCTCAGCTTGCAATCAACGAGAATGCAAATGGGTTGGCCAGATATGCCATCATCTGCCAGGAGAATGGCTTGGTTCCTATTGTTGAGCCTGAGATATTGGTTGATGGTCCTCATGACATTAACAAGTGTGCTGAGGTAACCGAGCGAGTACTTGCTGCGTGCTACAAAGCTCTTAACGACCACCATGTCTTGCTTGAAGGAACTCTTTTGAAGCCCAACATGGTGACCCCAGGATCAGAATCCAAAAAGGTTGCCCCTGAGGTGATTGCTGAGTACACGGTCCGTGCCCTCCAACGCACTGTGCCTGCTGCAGTTCCTGCCATTGTGTTCTTGTCTGGTGGCCAAAGTGAGGAGGAAGCAACCCTCAACCTCAATGCCATGAACAAGCTCAAGACCAAGAAGCCATGGTCATTATCCTTTTCCTTTGGACGTGCTCTTCAGCAGAGTACCCTCAAGGCTTGGTCAGGCAAGGAGGAGAATGTGAAGAAGGCTCAGGATGCATTCATTATCAGGTGCAAGGCCAACTCACAGGCAACACTTGGAACTTACAAGGGCGATGCAACCCTTGGCGAGGGTTCTGCAGAGAGCCTCCATGTCAAGGACTACAAATACTAAGAGGTCTCTGGCATGGTAATTGTAGGGCTTTTTCTTCCCCTTCCGGCCCTTCAACTCTCTTCCCCGTCTCTGATTAGTCTTAGAATTAAGTAGAGCATAATAAAAGAGCTTGAAAAATATTGGCGTGTTGAATTTGAATGGTTTTTTCTCCACAGTTTCGGTGAACTGTTTGTTTTATTTTTCTGTAATATTAATTAAAGTTGAATGAACCATTTATCTGTTTTTTGTGAATTGCATTTGCAGAAATTTCCTAGTGCATATATATATATATATATATATATATATATATATATATATATGTATGTATGTATGTATGTATATGTGTATGTATGTTTCTCTAAGAATGATTTATATTTTTATAAATATTCAAATTATGTTAATTTATAGGATTAGCAAACTTCACTATATTTTTTGTAGTATACTCCATAGTACGAGTTTCTTAAATTTTGAAATGAAATTTGAAGGCAATGTTGATCTTCCAAAAAGAGATCTTCTAGATTTGTCCTGGATGTATGTGCTTCGAGCTCTGAGCTTGTTGGCTGGCTAGTTGGATAAGAGTTAATGAAAGCCTAGTTAAGTGAGCCCAAAATAGAAGAGCAAGACATGGGAGGTGGGCGTTGTTCACAGCTGGGTTGCTGTCTTCTAGTAAGCTGTATTGTATTCTGGTATGTTTTTGTGTTGATGACATAGTCGGCAAGCAATGGCAAGGGTAAAAGCCAAAAGTAAATAAGAGCCAAGTTCAAAATTTAAACACAAAGCTTAAATTACTTGTTTGTTTGGTGAACATTATTCAAGGTCTATGGTTAATTTGGTTTATGGTTTCTGAATCATTAGACTGAATTTCCCTTTTCTACGTGTACAGATTTCAGAGTTTATGAGTTGGGTTGGAGGTGTAGGAAAATTACTTCTATTTCATATGAGCAGTCTCCTTAGCCTATGGTCATAGGTTTCCAAAATATGGTGAATGAAGATCTCCTCTCGACCATTCAAACAATTCATAGGGCAGCAACCTCTGAATTGGATTAATGCAGTAAGTTGCTTTCCAGAATTGGAAGTTTTTTTTTTTATATATATAATTTTTCGGTGTGAGCATTTAACATGTATATTTTTTATATCCCCATGTTGTAGGTTCCAAGTTCTTTCAACAAATTTCCCGGGGCCGAGGTCAAGCCCAGGCCCTTCTACTGTAGGATAATGCAGTCGTTGCGAAAACAAGAATTGGCTACACGCGAACGCAAATGAATTTGTAGTCCCACCCCCTCAGATGTTTAAGAAAATTGAGCATTGAAAACCTAAATGAAAACTCAATCCACGCAGTCTGAGCCTATTTTCTCAAGAACATATAAATGAACTTGTTTGTTGATCAATCTCAGATGAACTCGAATAAAAATCTATTAAAGGTTACGTGATTGACCAGAACCGACTGTAATGTCTCCCATTTCTTTGGCTTCTCCTAAAGTGAAGCTTCTTTACTCTTTCCAGTGCAAAGAAAAAGGTTCTTTATCATTGACTAACAGGTGACACTATTTCACAGTACATTGTGGGCGTCGATAATGTGTTTGTGATTTTTGTGTGTGTAGTACCTTCATGTTTGTTATCGAAGAGCAAGGCTCCTCCTCATCAGCCTGGAACTTATCAATATCTGTCTTTGCCTTAAAACTAATATAGAAATTAGTGAATAGTAATTCTGAATATATATATATATATATATATATATATATATATATATATATATATATACTATATGGAATGAAATGAAGGGTGATGAGTATGTAGGTAGGCACTTACATCCTAAAAAGACAATATAAAAGGTGAGATGGCTTGTCAACAGAGTTGAGATTAACACATGCACTCACTCACTTGCTTACTTCTGCTAATAACTTTTATCATTACTCCGATATTTATTTTCCTCTAACGCGGCGCGGCAGCCTGCAACTGCCACAGTAACACGGCTTGCTCCTCTCCAATAGACTCCTTACATAGATAATTATTATAAGTTTTTTTTTTCTTGAAAAAATAATAAAATAATTGAACTTTATATTTTATAAAAAAAATTAATTAAATAATAAAATAATAAATCTTTGAAACAGAAATTTAATAATAATGTTTTAGAATAAAAAAAGGATGAGCGGCAGCCACCGTTTTTGTTAATACAATAAAACACTGTACCCATTATCTTAACACTCACTCCTCCACCCAATCAACAAAAACCCTTCACTTTCAGTTCTTTTCCACTGTCCGGACATCCCCCCCCCCCCCCTCCATATCTTTGTGGAGGGTAATTGGCCTATCTTGTCATGCCACTTGTCATTTTGCCCATAGCAATTTTTAAAAAATAAATTAACAATTCGAATTTGAAACGTCATTTAATTATAAGGAAAAAAAAAAGAAGAAATTAAAGATCCCAATAAAAAACCTCGATATTCTTGAACTTGAGAAAGCCAAAAAAAGAAAAAGCAGTTAACTTTGCGGCAAAACGCAGTCCAACCCAGAAGTCCAACACGAAGCTGGCTTACACCACTACCCTTCTCAGACGGCAGTTCATCAACAACTGGTTTGCACTTTCCTCTCCCTCATTGTATCTCTGCGTATCACATTTCATCCCCTCTCAATCCAATCCCCATAAATGGCTTCTCTCACTTCTCATCACTTCCCCACCATCTTCCCGCCATTTCTTGATATTATTTGCCTCGTAATTGTTCTGATACTATGCATTGTTCGCAGTCTGGTACCAGCAGCACCAGCAATGCTTCAGCTGCAGCCACTCAGTTGCAGTCTACGGCACCTCCTGCTGCTTCTGGCCGCCACCCGGTGTATCGTGGAGTTAGGCGTAGGAGTAGCGGGAAATGGGTGTCTGAGATTAGAGAGCCTAGGAGGCCTAATAGAATTTGGTTAGGCACATTTGCTACGCCGGAAATGGCTGCTGTTGCTTATGATGTCGCAGCCATGGCACTAAAAGGCAGAGATGCCGAGCTTAACTTCCCAAACTCTGCTTCTTCTCTTCCTGTTCCTGCATCCACATCTTCTCGTGATATTCAGGCGGCTGCAGCCTCTGCAGCTGCTGCTATAGGAGCTGCAAGAGATGCTTTAAGAATTGGGAGTCGAGATCATCATCAACATCAGGAGGGTACAAGTTCTATTAATCAAACAGTAGTGCAGGAGAGGCCAATGTCCAATGAATTTGTGGATGAAGATTTGATTTTTGATATGCCTAATGTTTTAATGAATATGGCTGAAGGGATGCTTCTTAGCCCTCCTCGCCTGGACATTACCGGAGATGAATCTGCTGCTGCTGATGATGAAAACCCTGACCTAGGTGACCAAAACCTCTGGAAATTCCCTTAATCCCTAGGCTTATCTAATAAATATAAAACCCAGCAAGAAAAAAGAAAAGAAGAATTAAAATAATATAAATATTTGTGTGTTCTTTGTCTTGTGTGTGTGGAAACTGCATCACTATATATATTTTACTCTTTATTTTTCTGTACAGGGATTCTTATCCTTGTCGGGATTTGCTGTAGTTGCACTTTGCTGTTATAGTAATGCTTATGGAGTGACTGAAAGGATTCTTTCAATTCTAATGAAATTCTCTGAGCAGCTTCATGTGATGACGATGGTGATGATGATTTATTTCATCAAATTTCATTCATTCCCACTATCTCAATATAATCCATTCTTCTGATAAGACCCCAAAAAGTTCACTTTCTTTTTTCTTTTTATCGGTGTATGAATTGCATATAGCTATTTCTTGTTTTACCGGCCGGAAACTTATAACTATAGCTGACAGATTACTCTTAGCTCCATACAAGTGGGTCGTTTTTCCTTCCATTAACTGCAACCAACAGAATCACATCAGCAACTGCCAACTTGAATATTTAACAAAATCTTTACGGCTCCATACATCTGTGAGTCACTGAAGTTGCCCATCAGTTTACGTCATCATGGATAGTGAATTTAATAGATCATATATCTTTAATAAGATTACGACATCTGTATAGCGAAAAAGCTAAACAAAAAGACGATGGACCTTCCTTCCCTGTTAATGTAACTGTGATCTTTCCTTCTCATAGAAATTCATTCTATTCATTAATCAGTACAGATAAACTATATATGTGTGCAGAGCATGGAGATGTTAAATGAGGGTATAAAAATGAAGGTAGCACAAGTTGGTAGGTTTTGAATAATTAGTAAGTTGAATGCTTTTTTCTCATATAAAAAAAATAAATTTTAATTATTTATGGAATGAATGCATTAAAAAGAGTGGAATATTACTGTATTGAGTAATTATATATTATTATATTGCTTCTGTCTTTAGGGTTTCATCTTTCTTACCCTTTGTTGACAAGTCATTCTCAACATGTTGCTTGTCTCACACGTGTCAATCTAACAGTCGAATACGAAGCTGATGCTTCACCTTATCGTGACTTCTTCTTGTCTCCTACTAATTTATTGCATGGTTTTCATGTGTATGTGTTTCGTGTAGCTGCATGTCCACTATAGCTATATGTTCACTCCCATTCCATCGTACGATTATGCTGATCTGTTCATCATCAAATTTTATTACTTATTTTTATCATGTACCATATATTATTATTATTATTAGCTTTATTATACTTTCTATCCTACCCTATTTGTTTTATGTATAATAACTTGTTTATAACTTTAAATATAAGAAAATAAATCATATATATATATATATATAACACCCAATTTAAATATGCTTATTAATTAATTGTCCCAAATTTCTTAGTTGATGTTATTAAAATATAATATCTTAATTTAATTCAAATTAAGATAAAAATTTAATAAAGTTATGATAACTCATTAATTAGATAAATTAAATTTAAGTTTGTTAATACTCAACTCGAGTTTGAAAGAGTAAAACTCGAATTATCCAGTTAATACTCGACTCGAGTTCGAAAGAGTAAAACACGAATTACCCAGTTAATACTCGACTCGAGTTCGAAAGAGTAAAACTCGAATTACCCGGTTAATATTCGACTCGAGTTTGAAAGAGTAAAACTCGAATTACCCGGTTAATACTCGACTCGAGTTCGAAAGAGATAAACTCGAATTACCCGGTTAATACTCGACTCGAGTTCGAAAGAGTAAAACTCGAATTACCCAGTTAATACTCGACTCGAATTCAAAAGAGTAAAACTCGAATTATCCAAACCAAGGTTAGACAAGCAAAATAGTACTCCATTGCCAAGACTAGACAAGCAAAATATGTGGTAAACATAACAATTAGATGGTGAAATGAAGCTTGAGAAAAAAGAAAATAAATTAATTATTACATATTTGGATGGGTAGGGTTAAGATCAATCAAAGTGATAATTATTACCTTTATTGAGTGTGCTTAATCAACTTTATTATGCCTTGTACTATTCATTACTACATCTTACACTATCTTTGCTAGTGCTTTCTTTATTTCCTCTTTGCTTAGATCAATTATCAAAGATAGAATCTTTTTTTTTTTTTATGAAAACAGGTAAAATCCAGTTCTTGAAGTCATTAAAGAGAAGTCCTTTCAATTTGATGCATGCACTGTAAATTTTTTCACATAAAATTCAAGTGATGATCATGATATTCAATGTCGGCATACATTACATTATCATCACAATCATCATTAACTAAATAATCAAAAATTTTTTCCAACTTTGGAAAGATGATATACTTAGAAAAAAGAGTTAGATTCTAAAAATTTTGTGATTTTGTTATAATGATAAATAAAAAATAAAAATAACACAATAAATAATCACTTAGAAAAAAAACAAATTCTTTATCTGAGGTTGAATTTCAAACATGTACTGTGCATTATTTGAAGCACTTGATTATTGTTTCTCCTTGAAAACGCCTGCCTGCCAACTTTATGGTTTTTATTTTGAAGCTTGTATGGAAAATCTTCCATTGAACCTTCTGATGAAGTTGAATCAATCTTCAAGACCTTCCATGATTCTGCAATCTGCAATGATACCTTCCAGGTTCCAAGCTTATTATTGCTGAAATGTCAAAATCATGAATTGCCTTTCAGCTTTGCAGAGAATGGTCGAAGAAATTTAAAGAACCCACTTGCTCTCCTCATTCATGCTGCCCATGGTGGCATTAGATTTTGTTCAAGACAAGGGCCACAACTAAATTCTCCTAGAGCTTGCTCCATGGAGTCCAGCATCTCGACCCAATAGCCTCGGTCCACAGACATATAAGCTGCTGGGCTAATCCAAGAAATTATAATATTGTAATAAGGATGGTAGTGGATAAAATAAATATAAAAACTTATTATATTAAAAATTACTTTGAATTCTTTTCAAAGTTGTTATCATTATCATGAATAATATGTGAAATAAAACTGATTATATATATCTCAAAGAATGCTCTCTTGTATTCAATAATTAGCTGAGGAAAAAATAAACAAAAGAAGCATTTTCTCTCATCATGATAAAGAAGACGAAGAACGTCCCATCGTATGCCTAACGTATGGCCCATCCATGTATGAAGCCGATTATAAGTTGTTTTGAAATCTTGGAAATACAGCAGCTTTCGTTTCTTGTTTTTCTTTCTTTCTTATTAGGTGTCTGAATTTTTTTGCATTTGTGGATATATGATAAGAATGATTAATCTGAATATAATTTTTTTGCATTTGTGGATATATGATAAGAATGATTAATCTGAATATAAGGCCTCAGTTGGAGTTTCCACGACCACAAAATGAACCCAAACATAAAGAAATGATTAGGCTGGTGTAGGTTCCCTGTCCCAGATGTGTCCCTTGCGGCTACAAAGTTGGCCGAGTCATTAAGACCTAATATAATTTTTTTTGCTGATGCTTCGAGGCACATGAGAAACTCAGTATGGCCTAAAACAGTAACAAGGTGATAAGCCCCTGCGTGTTTATCAGCGCA
>CAOGCB010368675.1:0-11114 GCA_948266635.1 Cnidoscolus chayamansa | reverse complement strand
TTTTTTTTTTTTGAAATATTTGCTTTAACAAAAGGTCATTGAGATGAAACTTAGAGACCAGAATTTCAAGATTGATGTACTGTCCCGAGAATATCAGCACACATGCAAGTCAACTGGCTTAATGCTCTGGGAATCAGCTCGTATGATGGCTTCTTTGCTGGCAGGCAATCCGACTATTGTTCAAGGGAAACAGGTGTTAGAGTTGGGTTGTGGCTGTGGAGGCATTTGCTCCATGGTTGCTGTTAGATCAGCTAACCTTGTAGTTGCCACTGATGGAGATACAAAAGCACTTGAACTGTTGACCCAGAATGTTGCTTCGAACCTTAGACCTCCATCCCTTGCTAAACTAATTGTGAAAAGACTGGAATGGGGAAATCGAGAACATATACAAGCCATCAAGGAACTCAATTCTGGAGGTTTTGAAGTCATAATAGGCACTGATGTAACTTATGTTCCTGAAGCTATTTTGCCTTTGTTTGAAACTGCAAAGGAACTGATGTCATCAAGCTGTAATGGGGAGGACGAGCAACCTGCATTAATTCTGTGCCATGTTCTGCGTCGTGTTGATGAACAATCTATACTCGCATATGCGTTTCAGTTTGGTTTTAGGCTGATTGACAATTGGCATGCAGGAATTTCATCTGATTGGTCTCGAAGCATCATTAGGTCTTGGTTCCCAGAGAATGGCCTTGAGGAGTACATCCCAAGTACTGCATTGAATATCATGTATTTCCAAATGCAGTAAAAGTCATCTTGTTCCCATTTTGTTTTTCCTTTTCTTACTTAAATCTAAGATATAAAGTTCAATCCTTGTTTCCATATAGCATTCTCAGTGAAATTTTGCTATTCTTTTTTTAAATTAATTTGATATTTATTTGAGTGGGGTGATTCAGATGCTAAACGGAATTGACAGCATACAAGTTACAAATAAAACATGTCATCTTTTGTTATTGAATTTATGCTCGTTATTTTTATTATTAAGAAAGATATGATGTTACTTTATTTGCTTAATCTTAAATATATCATATGATTCGTTTCAATCCGAGTCCTTGTATGAGGTTTATCATGTGCACTTGTGATTCAACTTAAATCAAAGTCGATTATTCAAGGTGCAGCAAAGGTCAAACAAAATTTACATTGTTTTGAGAATCTGTTTCTTTTTGAAACGATTACTTTGAAAAAGATTTATTTTTAAATTATTCATTTTAAAAAGATGCTACTATATCGATATTAATTTAAACAAGAAACTCAAGTTGAAACAAGACATTGGCATGGCTGCTAACTGAAGATAATTAGTAACTAACAGTGATCAACCTCAGGGTATTGAAGTAATGCGTCCTCTACTCGATCCAATGATATATATACAACTTATCAACTCTTTACTCTCTCATTTATTCTTATATATAATCAAATTGGATTCCCTTCTGATCATTTCATTTCTTCTCTTGCAGATCATGACTCCCCCATATCAAACCCCAACCCCATTGTGGTGTCTTGTCACCTGGTCATCATCTAGACTCGGCTCTCTCAAAGTTCTCGCTATCTATATCCTCTTAACTATTATTCTCTCTTCATTCTCTTTCTTTTCCTTCTTTCTCCTTTACCATTACCATACTATTATTATTGTAATATAAACACAAAAATTAATGGATATCACTTTAAACAACAACTTAACACTATAATCTCTTAATATTATTCAAAAATTATTATTCTATTGTTATTAAAGTAATACTTTATACATATATTAATATGTTTTAATGAATGACTTATTTTATATTTAATATGATTTTATCTGTTTCATTATTTTGTATATATTATGATAGCACATATAAATTTATATAGTGAGCCTCGAACACATAATTTATGATTATAATTTAAATAAATATTAATAATAATAATAATTCTTACCAGTTTCTTAAATTTGATCTGTAGTAATATATGGAATATATTTATTTTGATGAAAATGGATGAACTTACAAATCAATGAATGGCACATTATATGAATGTAGCAAAAAAAAAAAGGTACATACCCTTTTTATGCTAAGAGTATAATAAGTGGAAAGAAAAGAAGGTTGTTGTTGTAGGTACAATAATTGAAGTCATGAGGCAAATTTTCGAATTTTATTACAATACCTCGACAGCCGACTTCAATTGGTTTGGGACTAAGACTTATTGTTGTTGTGTATTGTAATAACTCAAAATAAATTTAGAAACTATTATGTTCTTACGAAGTGATGATATACATTCCTTTTCTATTAAGATATTTTGAGTTTAAATTCTCTCTCTATATATATAGGATACTGAAATAAAATCCGATTAGTGGATTTATATATATATATATATATATATATATATATATATATATATATATATTATTAGTTACTGCTGCATATTTTTTAATAGGACAAAAAGTATCAAAATCTTTTGTCATTTCCCTAGACTGTGTTAATACTGTCGTTGAAAATAGAAGAACATGATAAATTTGGATGCATTGCACAAACTTTGAACTCCATATTTCATTTGCCTGTCGAATATGTTATTACACAAATACAAAAATTTGTCTATAATTAAATTTATGTGATTAAAGTCAAGATTTTTGGATTTACAAGGATATTCTCAGTAACGCTTTAGAGTCTACAGAAAATTAATCCCTTCAGGATTCGTGATTGTCCTTGATCGAAGCCTAGTTCTTACTTGTAATCTTGGTGGATGTTCTGTCCTTGAGATGAACCTTTGGGCAATTTACAAGGGTGCAGCCTGAACAAACATTATGCTTGATTTTGACTATATATTTGTCGTGGACCCGAAAGCAAGATCAACTTGTAGCTAACTGTATCTCTTGGTAGTGGTGTTCATTAAGCAACTTTGTCACTCAGATGGGACGTTTGGGTGGATTACGTTCCTTTTTGAAGACGAATTCATGTATAGAAGGGCTTGTCCATTTTGCGACTTCTCTTATAATGGGGAGAATAATACTCAGCGTTTGACAGCTCCCTCCAACTAGAATTTTCTCTCACCAGTTCATAATACTTGTGGGGTTGTCTAGAAAAGACTATCTGATGCATTTCTGCATAAAAAGAAAAGAAAAAGTTAAGATCTTTGAGCCATTGGGCTAGTGACATGCTTGAGTGCCTACTTTATTTCATGAATGAATGACCCTTTCTTTTATACGCATATATATAAAATCACATTTGCGTATAGATCAGTGGGCATGTAGGTTGTGACCTGCAACATAGCAAGAACTAGGGAGACAGAAGAAGAAAATGAGTAGAAGTAAGACAGATAACAGTAAGATGCCAATAATTGAATTTTATAATCAAGTGAATAGCTTTATATCAATACAAATTTTATACTGCCTCATGTAGTGTGAACACAGTTTGATGAGCTGATGTTTTCACAGAAAATCTTGTCTCCTTCCTGCAAGACCAGAAGCTATTTTTCTTTTGTATTTGTGCCCATTTATTTAAATAATAACAATAAACAAACAAAAGCAGTAATTCTCATTTTGTTAAACCATATGGGTCTCTGTTCATCTATACTACATGGAGAGAGAGAGAGAGAGAGAGATATGGAGAGAGAGTAAGAGGATGTTGAGTTAATGCTATTATAATATAAACGCAAGTAGTCTTTTGATGATGAACACTACATAATCAGATCTATGCCCATGATTGTTAAATCACATGAGCTTTTGGGATGAACCTATATGAAAAGTGGTGATTTCTTTCAGGAAATCAATATGCTAGGCGGTCGAAGACACATCAGCTAGCAGCAGTGGCGTGATGAACGCAGTACATCTGTAAATTGCTGCATGTTCAGCTTGTTATAACAGGTAACAATCAAAGAAACAAGGGTACCGAGTAATACAAAATTGAGAGAAGATAGAGCATGAATCTGCAAAATGGTCAATGGAATGAAAAAGGGTAGAACTACGATGCTTAATCACTTACACAAAATCATCAAAACACAACATAAACAGAGAGAGAGAGAGATGGCTGTGGGGTGACAGCTAGAGAGTGAGCACGCAGAGCTTCGAGCATGAAGTCATGCAAGAAAGGGCCATGTGTGCTCACTCTCTTCTGTCACCTCCCTTACCCTTCAAACCCTTAAAATATTTAGGCAATAGAAGCACTGTAGGATCTCGCAGACAGTTGAACATATCAGGCATCCGCCAGAACCAAAACCCTAATTTTGGTAATGAACCAGCAGGCAAAACTGTTCCATACACATGACATATAGTGGAATGGAGTTTTGGGTTATCTGCTAAATTTAGTTGTGTCCAAAGGGATGGCATGTCTGGTCCTTCTTATAGATCAAGAAAGCTTAAGCAGCTCTAATATTATAATGCAATAATACGAGAGAGAGAGAGAGAGAGAGAGAGAGAGAGAGAGGATTAAAGAAAAGAAAATGCAAGGGCATATTGTAAGATAGGTTTGAATTTGATCCTGATAACCATACACATTTATTCAATTACTTTTACCAATGCACCTTGTAATTCTAAATCTTTAACCCTCCAATCTCATACCTTCAATCCTATCTCTTTCCCGTGCATGCTCTGCTCAATCTTGTCTTCTATATTTAATAGGTAGCTTCCTTTCTTCAATATTTCTTGCAGATGAGGCATGGAACTCACTTCACTTCACTTCCATATGTCTGTGTTTTTTTTAATCTTCCCAATAATGATTTCTTTCTTTAAATATCTTATAATGTAAAAAGTTAAAGATGTAAGTTCAAGCTCACATTTTTTTTTTTTTTACTTTCTGTTTCTCTTCAACTCCTCATTTTCCTAGCAGCTGATACTGCTTGCTGCCTTTTGGTAGAAGCTAGTTTCTTCTTTTCTTTTTAATGTTATTTTTCTATGCATTTATTAATAATATGTTTTATAATACTATCCCATTGCTATTAGCAACAAATATATGTAAGTAAACGAAAGCAAAAAAATAAATCCAAAAAAAAAAAAACTTACATTTGAAATACATTTACACTTTGAGATCTTAGAGACTGATTTGATACTGTAATTTTCTGGCTTATTTCTGAGAATCAATCCTTTTCTAAAGTTAACTAAGTTATTATATATATATATATATATAAAATTGAAAAATATTTAATACAAAATTATAATTTTTTCTTAAATGAAACTCATATATTTTGAAAAACCATGTTGCTAATTTTCACCTTCAAAAAATGTATTCTCTTATATTAATAACAATAATATAGATAACTTTTATCTCTATAGTATTGTTGTACCAAAAGGTGATTCTACCCTCACCTTGGGGTCCCCTGCACCCTGGCCCGACAGAATGATGGAGAGGTAAATCACGGTGGCCCAGTGATACGCAAGTGGGAGGCCGAGGACTTAGTGCGCACAAGAGGCGCACCCACATAGGTGAAACCCCCGCTCTGCTGCTGCTGAGATTCAAACCCATGTCCATTATATTAAACTGCCACTTGCATTATCACTGGATTAAACCCGTGCGGGCAACTTTTATCTTTATAATATTATTGTACCAAAAGATAATTCCACCACACAAATGACACAAATGACACTATCACATAAATGTGCAGTGACTATAAACTACTCTTATAGTTTTAATTTGAAAATAATATATTTATGTCGTTGCTATAATAATCGAATTATATTTTTATGATAAATAAAAATGAATTAAAATTATAAATATTATTAAATTACTTAAATTAAATCGACTCAAATGTAATAATTTTAAAATTAATAGAAACGTAAATGAATTTTAAAATTAAAATAACTTCAACTAGATGTCATGGAGAGATTTGGGCATGAAACGTTAATACGAAACCTTGAGCGGCATAGCATATTTTTATACAATGAATAGAGTATTAAAGTGAAGAAAGTTGTAATGATGCATGGAGGCGTCTTCAATCCCACGCACCATTAATAAAGTGAAATGAGAACCAAACAAGGTGCTGGTCCCTAACCTTTGGAAACACAAAAATTCATCATCAACTACCAATGACAGATCAACAACATAGCCTCATTAAAACCCCTATGCAATATTATACGTAAAGCTACTTAAAGTATATATGCTTTTGTATTAATTATTCTTAATCAACCATTGACATTTCCACTTACCCAATTGCTTCTTTTCTTTTTCTTCTTTGGACGTCATCCCTTTTCTACATTCCATTTCCAGCCTCCCACCTCTCTCTATATTTTTATACTTTCCTTTGCATGTGTCCTTCTTTTCTCACTTTTCTTGTTTCAATCCTTTTTCTTTTTATGTTTTCACATTTACACCCTTAATTTCTTCACCTCATTCACGTTTATATTAATCTTTATAATTAACCTATGTTAACACTCTTGACTAAAATATACACTAAAAAAAATACTCATAGACATATAAAAACACCTCTAAATTCAAGAAAACAACAATAACCCAAGTAATCTATGAAGTTGACGAATTTGATTATGGTTTTTTTAAGTTAATTTTTCCAAGTTAGAATTAATTGTTATATAGTAGTATGCGCATGCTTATTATAAAACAATAATTAATGAAGGAATACATGAGAAATAGGTAATGATAATAATAAAATACAAGTAGGTGGGAGAGTGTAAATGAAGGAGGTAATTAATTAAGTAATGAGTGTGTTATATAGCTAATAATGTAGTTAATCTTATACTTCCAATGATGATAACAAGTGGGTACAAAATTAAAATAAAATATATATATACACAAAGGCATTTCCGATTAGGGAAGTGGGCATTGTGACTTTCCCTTTAAGGAGTGGGATATGAGGAAAGAGTGCTTACATTTTGATTCCTTTATCAACAACAAAAATTAATTAATAAATTAAGGACCAATCAAAGCAAAATAAATAAATAAAAAAAAGCATATTCCACTTGCATCACTAATTATGATGATAAGCATGCACCTGATCCATCTATGCTTTTGCTCTTTCTCCCATGTTCTGAATCTGATCCCTATCCTTTACCACTTTCGGCCATCACGAGATCTTCTTTGCTTGGGGCACAGGTGGCGATTTAGGGTTTTGCTTGCTGCTTTTCATTTGTTCAGGTGCTAAACCTTAACCCTGTGACCCAACCCTAATAGTTGACTAGTGGGTCTTATATTCTAGGGTTGTTAACCAAGATTGAATAATAAAGAGAATTTATAGATGTGGTCCATTATGGCCTCTTTTCACTCTTTCTGAGGTTCTCTTCCCATCATGATTTGGTAATTAATTATGATATGCTTCATAATACACAGAAATTAAAAACATTATTAAAACCTAACATTATTGAAATTAAAGTGATGGATGCTGAGTACCTTTTATATATATATATCTTAATTATACTACATGAGATTATAAATTCATTCACAATCTAACAGCATCTTGATTGCTGAAATGGGGACTTAATAAAAGAAAAACAAAAACAAAAGAAAGCTGTTCTCAATTACATACAATGCACACAGTGGCTTTATGGGTTTCCTTGATTTGATACAGTTTGGGACCATAATAGTTTTTATAAGTAGAAAATCTGGAGGAGGACCATGACATTGTAAAGCATGCATGTGAGGCATGAGGCTCATCACATGCATGCAATTGGCTGAGTGTGGAGGTGTGTGAAGCAGCATATCCCACCAGATACCCAGCAGCTTGTTATTAAATAAATGATAATGTATTGGGTGGAAAAAGCTGCAAATGTTAACTTTGTCTTAGTTTATTTTTACAGGAGAAGATCACTCCAAAACTGGTTTTGTAGGCATTCTTGTTCCTCTTCCTGTTCCTGTTCCTTCCATGTTTCCAGACATTCTAACATTTTCCCATTTCTTTCTTTAGAATCTTTTATTACTTTTTCTTTATTTTTTTAATCCTTACCCTTTGATTACTATTCATTATCAGTTGTTTATTGTTTATAATGCTATCAATTTTTTTAGTATAATTTATATATATATATATATATATATATATATAATTTCATTAATAAATCATCAATTATTTAATTATCGGTATTTTAAACTATAAAAAATTATCATTAAATAATCAATAATTTATTTTGAAATAAACATGTAAAATTACTTGAAAATATTTTTCGATTAATTATATTAAATAAAGAATTATTTATTTTAAAATAATATAATAAATTAAAAGCATATTTTAAATTTAAATATTTAAATTTAGAAATCAATAATAAAAAAATAAAAAAAAAACTCTTAAGTTTCTCCAAATGTCAATCCAAACATAGAGGAGGTGGAGAGAACAGAGCCCATGAAGCCCAATATTCCCATTTATTAGAAAATTTTCTTATTTGTATCTTTAAAATTTAAATTATTTTGAGTTAATTATTTTTAATTATTAAATAATTTTAAAAATTAAATTTATTTATTTATTACTCAATTTATAAAATATTAAATGATGATTTTCTTGAATTAATATTAAGAAATTCAATATAATTAAATTAACTATGTTAAATCAACTATTGCTTAAATCAATAAAATTTATGTAAAAATTAAATTTAAGAATATTTTATGAGACCTTTTCAATCTAATTTAGGTATTAAGTACAAACATATACTAACACTTTTTTTATTATTATTATAATTCTTGATTTCTATAAAAAAAATATATTTTAATATTTTTGAGTGGTTAAATTGATACAATGATTTTCCTTTTTTTTAAAAAAATCAAAATTTAAAAATATATTAATGGGTCCATTCATTCTATTTAAATATGCATATCTCATATACCCATAGTTTATGAAAGGAATGGGCCTTATAGGCCCATCACAAATAAAAATGACCCGCAGAAGCTTTACGTAGAATTGGCGCTGGGCGTAGACTTAGATTTCCTCTTTTTGTTGGAATCTTTTTACACTCAGACTAAGACGTAGCCTACTGACTATTAAAACAAGCGGGTCACCGTATGAATTTTCTAATAAAAATAATTTCGTAATCAATATTAATTATCACATATTTTAAATTCTTTTTATTATTCGAATTTTACGTCACAGTATTATAACCTACTATTATTAAAATTAAAATTTTTTTATTTTATATAATCTTTATGTATATAATTTTGATATAAAATTTACTCATAAATCACGTCTAGTATGGATCTTCAATCCATTTTTGTTGACTATAATCGACAAAATTAGATCGATTTTAACAAAAATTTTAATTTCATATAAGTAATTTAAAACATGAAATTACTATAACTCGTTTAATCTAAGACCAGACTTGTCTGAGCAGTCAAGGTTGAAGGGTACGAGAAACCATGCAATACTACTACTCCATAATTGTCCAAGACAAAATGATTCCTTCTTAAACACGCCATTTAGATTCATTCAAATTTTTCTCAACTATGTCCAGAAAAAATGATTGGAATTCATTCCTCTGCTGGACCCCATAATTCCATTATTCCAATTCTTTACCCTCCTGTCAAGAATCAATCTCATAAAGCTCCACCAAACGAAACAAAGCCTACCCTTTTCTTTTCTTTTCTAGTTTCTCCCTTTCTTTCTCTCTGTCTGCAACCTGTCCAGGTTCCATGGAGGATTACAACAGATCAAGATCGTATTCATATTCATATGGGTCTAACACGATACAGATGGAGAGTTACTACGTTCCACCAAGACCACCCACCTCCTATGACCTCAGGTCCTACAGTGCTTCCTACACACAGACTCAGATGCCCAACAACAGCTATACCACCAAGGACTTTAAGATCAAGAAAGGCAAGAAGAATTCTGGGTATAATGCTTCCAAGTCTTGGAGCTTAACCGACCCTGAATTTCAATGGAAGAAAAGGATTGCTAGCTACAAAATGTACAGTGTTGAGGGAAAAGTCAAAGGCTCTTTCAGGAGAAGTTTCCGGTGGCTGAAGGATAGGTACAGCCAAGTGGTCCATGGATGGTGGTGAGATTTGGTAGATGCTTATCCCCTTCTTTTGTTTCTTTTTACGTTTTGCTTCTGTAAACCAAGGTCTTTGCGTAGCAATTCTAAACTTTGTCAAGAAAAGCTTGTAGATTGATGTTTTGGCGTAATAGCTTTGAGTTGTATAATTGCTTGTTATTTACTTCGAGAAAAGATCCCACTGCTTAACGATTCCATTTTCAAGTGGGTGAGCTGTTGAAACCCTCTCACAAATTACTGCATGCCCTTGCTTTTCTTAATTTGAATTAGTTGACGATATGCAACAACTTTTTACTGAGGCTTTCTTGTCTTAATTAGCCTCTTAGGTAATATTTTCTAGGTTGTTGGCCTGCACATATCTTGTTGGAAATGATACAACTTCGACAGTCTTTGTTGCGTTTATAATTGAGAATGATAATGTAAATCATAGTTGTTTTAGGAATGTTTAGGTTCACATACATAAACAGTCCACATAACATTAGCATTCTTGCATTTACATCTTTTGCCTTTTGGTATTAAAACTCGACACCTCTTGTAGTCCTGAAAACGATTCTATTACAGGCTGAAATATGTTTCTAATTAATGTTTCTTGCTGTTCTCTTCATGGGTTGGTAGGAAAATTTTGCATGGAAGGATTTGGAAATGCACTGTGTGAAGGAGCAGAACAAACAAGTTGATTGAGTTTGCAACAGGGTGAAGGCCAATATTAATCAATCAGCTACCTCCCTTTAATTAATTTTCTTTTTCTAGCACTGAGTTTCTAGATATGCCATTTCTATACATAGGGGCTGAAGAATTCTGTAATCTGTACTGTATGTTTGTGTTGTTCCCCTGCAGTTCTCATTAACATACTTCAAATATATTCACACCCATATTTCTTAAAAATATATATACAAATATAATTTCTGAAAAATGGTTAATTTGAAAAGATATGATGATATTATATTATTATATAATAAAATTATGTATTAAATGCTAATTTTTTTAAAATATACTATAAATATAACTAATTTATAATTAGCTCAACATTGCCGTGTAGGAACTTCAGAACCACACTGGAATCACCGTGTAAAATTGTTCCTTTGCAGATGCATGCTTCAACAACTGGGTTGGTAATAACAGAGAGAACACACCTTTTAATCAGCTTCTCTTTCACAAGAACATAACATCCCATGCATGCAATTACTGAAGACTACTGCATTGATTTGTCCCGTTAAGATTATAACGCGAG